>APFE030175015.1:64237-84204 GCA_000404065.3 Pinus taeda | reverse complement strand
ATCACAAGTTTGTCAAAGAGTTGGTCTCACCACAGCAAACCAAGTGTCAGTGATGTCTTGCAAGGCTTGCTCAATCCATGTTGTCTCACATGAGTACATGTGCATTGTAATGTTGATTCATGTCAAGTGTAAGTCAAGTGTCAACAGTTGGATGTAACAGTCATAGAGTAGGTGAAGAGTCATGAAGGTAGTCGAACTGTCACAAAAGGGAATGTGAAGGGTCACCCCACCCTTTGCTATAAATAGTCCCTCATAACTCATTGTATAGGTTTTTGTTCAACCAAGCTTCTACTAAGACTATCTTGAAGAAGGCTTGGACAATATTGTAACGCACCTTGGCTTCTCCACTGCGCAAAGCTAGTACATCTCTTTGGAGGAGCAACCAGATGTGGTTGTAACATTCACCTGATGGGGCTAGCAAGTTTACATGGTGTATTGTATGATTGTGACTTACACTTCCTTAATAATAAGAGCCATCACATTTTCATGCATATGTTGTTACTGTAGTTGGATTGTTCCGGTTGCCTTAATGATATATGTTTTTTAACTTACGTACTTGTATATGAACTGATTTGTATGAAATTATATGAAACTTGTTGTTAATGTTGTCACTATCCATGTCGACTGCTCTACCAAACACCAGACAGACCTTTCTCATGAACCTTGTTATATCAGCCATCACACTTGTCTTGGACTGATCCATGAGTGATGTTCGTGTTATCTTACCTTATATGTTGTGACTGTTGCATCCGTGTCGACTGCTCTATCTAAAGTTGTGCATTTCCTTTGTGTTGTGTGTTCCTAGCCAAGTTGGGACTGATCCCTTTCAACTTGGAACTCACCTTCACCTTCCTCTCCCTTTCAAGTGTTGGAACCTCTCATACTCATTCCTTGACTCACTACATCAGTCACACCCTTACTACTAACAGAGTTATCTTACTTGCCTTTGTGTGACATCGTGGTCAAGGCATTACCTTGCAACCCATTGTTGGGACTCCTACCCCAAATGGTCTGAGGTCTAATTGGGACTTCTTACCGGGGAGATCCCCTTGAAATGTTGGCGCGTCCAACACCGTCAACACCTCCTTTGGTTGATATAACATAGTTTTTCAGTCACACCTTTAGTTCCTTGATACACAACTTTCAATCCAAGCATAGAAGGGCACTTATCTATGGAGTGGTTCTCCTCATAGATTGATCAGATTCTATAATATTCAATGGATATTCATTTCTAGGGTGCCTCTTGGTGCATCTAGGGAAAAAGGCAGTTAAGACTCTTTCTGCTTCCTCCTGCTTCCTCTTGATCTGCATGGTGTCCATTTGTAGAGCAAGGGTATGTAGCGTTTCACTCTTAAAGTCTTCCAACATGTTCCCAATTTCACTTTTGATGGATGTGTTGGAGGAGGATAAACTGGCCAAAGCTTGACTAGCCCTACCCTTCTTTCTGGCTACCCTAGAATTATTTTTGAAAACTATCTTGATATCATCATAGGATAACTAGTAGATGTCCCCTCCCAAAAACATGTTTATGGTTTCTAGGAGATCTTCCTTGATCCATCTAAGAAGGACTAGATTGAGTGAGTCGGGATCGAGGCTACATCTAGCCCTTTTGTAGTTGAGTTGGAACATTTCCTCATAATCTTCCGAAGATTCATCATGTCTTGAGGTGATTCTAAAGATTTCCTCTTTGGTGTCTTTGGACCTACAATAATCCATGTGCTTGTTGTTGAAGGCTTGTTACATTTGAGCCCAGTTAGTGATGTTGTCCCTAGGTAAACCCATGAACCAGTGCAATGTTGAATCCTTAAGGGTGGATGGGAGCAACTTCAACTTTTAGTCGTCAGAGGTATAATCACAAGTTCTATAGATGACAGAAAACTCAAACAAAAAGGTATCAGGGTCCTCTAAGGTTAAGCCATGTAAGTGAGGAAGGGTAAATGGGTTTATCTTTTTCATCCTAGCATCTCCATTAGTTTCTCTAATGGGAAAAGCACCCTCAGTTCTATTTTCAACTCCATTTTTGTTTTCAATCCCATTTCTATTTTCAACCATGGTGTAGGTTGGTGGAATGGTTTCTTCTTCTTCTTCCTGAATGGGATCTTCAAAGATCTCTAGTTGTTTGGATAATGTCTAGCTCACAGCCACCGAAGAAGAGGGAAGGTTAGATGTTTGATGGTGTGGGGTTATTTGGAAAAAAATTTCCTAAGTTATCTCTACTGCTACGAGGCATGAAAGAATATTTTATTTTTTTTTAAGGGTTTTTCATAACTACTTGTAGAATGGAAAGAAAGCGGAAATTGCAACTATTTGTTGAATGGAACTACTTGCAAAATGGAAAGAAAGTGAAAATTGCAACTATATATTGAATGCAAAACAAAAGGAAAGTAGGAATTGCATCTATTTACTGAATGTCAAATAGAAAGGAAAGCTAGAATTTCATCTACCTAGACACCTCCCTGGCAATGGTGCCAAAAAGTGATGAGCCCCAGTATTGTAGCAAGGATGTTGCAACTCCTAGGGCAACCAACTCTACTTTGTCAACCCGGGGTTTGTACAAACTTGGACGTGACAGTGCTATATGCACAGTAGATGCAATAGTCTACTCTTGTCACTTCTCAATTGGGGCGATAAACCACTAGGGTTTCTCAAACCAATCTTCTATTGAATAGAAGGAGGCTGACTACTATCAGTGAATGTAAAGCTATATTTAATGCAGAAATTAAATGCTTTCCTATTCTAAGGAAATGAAAGTGTTGAATAGAAAGTTCTATGAAATGAAATGAAATTACCTAGCTAAGAATTAACACACATTACTTGCAGAAAAGACCTAATTTAACCTTTCATTCTATCATCTAGCTATCTGGACTAAGTAGGCATGGAAATTATCCTAAAATTTTTGTTACTGATGTATAAACGCACTAGCTAAATATTTCATAAAAGATTCTTTTGGTTTTCAATTTAGAAATGTAAATGTTAAGCTAAACAAGATGATATTTTGCAGGGAAGGAAGGTATGGGAAAACTGGTCAAAAATGGCATTGAAGGGTATGGAGGTCAAGTTGAAGGCATACCCTAGGCTCTGATCATCATTTCTTCCCAAAATAGTCTAAACCATGCTACTACAAGGTTTCATGTAGTTGCTACGAGATTTCCTGTAGTTACTACAGGATGTCCTGGTTTACTACAAGAATATTCGCTGAAAGATGTAGGAAGGTAGGGAAGGTGAAAGGGAGTGTTGGGAAGGTGTATGATTGTGAAATAAAGTATGGGGAAGGTGCATGCTACCCAAGGTTCAGACCAAATCTTTAGGATGGTTGGATTTGCTCAAGGTGGTTGTCCATAGTGGCTACAAAATAGAAATCTGAATTGTTGATAGGTAGGATTTAGTGAGAGGTGGAGAAGACATAGATGAGGCTGGTGGAATGAGTTCCTCCCTGCAGATTAGCAACTCCTGCAACAACACATATTCATTTCTTCGTTATGCACAATTTTATGTAAATGTGGAAAAGATGAGTTGAATTTGAGAAACTGATTTATTGATGGCTAATAGATTAAGTCTATGGAATGGAATGCTTTCTCATATACATCAAACTCAAGAAACCAAAATGAAAATTGCAGGTGCTTCTAAGGAATCATTAACAATGATCTCCTCAACAAGAAATCCTAATTTATGTAATAACCAAAAGATAATTCTATTTTTGGGGTTGTGAGAGTGGGGCCCTCAAACCATGATCCCATGAGGGAGATGAGGATGAGGCCATTGTCACAAGATTTTCTGAAGTCTTTCCTTTCACTATTGTAACATTTATCTACTTATCCAACTAATGGAATCAAAACTAACCAATCATTCAAAGACTTGTAAATTAAACAAAAAAGAGATAATAGTTAATCTATGATTCTAATATAAGGATATATGTACAAAAAGAGGAACATTTGTTGCTAGGGTTTGGCCCTAATCTAAGAGCTTCAGCCCTCTGATTCAACTCAATGATGGATCAAATAAACCCTTTTCATTATCACTAAAATGTCAAAAATAACATGAGAATAACAATCACAATATCTTAGCTTGAAATTGCCTCTTGTCTACAATAAAAAGTCGAATCCTAATGAGGCTCTATGCCTTCTTATTTATACAATTGAAGCTACAAACATCTTCCTTAAAATTAGGGAGGCTTGGCTCCCAAACTTAAGATTGACTTGTCTTCAACTATCATTGGCTTGGATGCCAATGAACTCGGTGGGCTTGGCTTCTTGTAACTATGAGCTGATGAGATTAGGTGGAGGAATCTTCAAGTGATTGAGGAGTTAAGGAGGGAGACCCAATCTCCTAAAATCCCTCTTGCTTGTAAACCTCGAGTTCTTGCACTTAAATTAGCCCAAAACTTCTCCAAATCCTGCAATTAATGCACATTAGGCCACGTGACATAACATCTCACCTTTAGCCTTCTCACTAAGAAAAATATAATAAAATATGTAAAGAAATGTGAGAAAAGTTTATTTTAATAAGTTGGAGAGTGGCATTAAGGCCCATATAATTTACCTATTGATGAGCCTCATCACCTACTTCCATATACACCATTAGTATTTTCTTCCTATATGTTCCCATGATTGGTTCCTAGTTGTACTAGCTTTTGCAAATCTGAAGGACTCTAGAGGATGACTACATTAACCTCAACTTGATTTTCTTGAGCTCTAGCAAGCCTTTCCTCTGCCTCAATCAATTGCTCACTATCTTCCTAGAAAATTATAGTCTCTTCCTTCAAGATTCTTAATGTATCTACCAAACCAGGAGAATATCCCTCTCCCTGCTGCTCAACTAATCTCTCCCATTTGACCAATTTCTCTTCTTGCCCATACAGAGAGTCATATGAATTGTACTCTATTATTTTGTTCTTCATCTCTGGTCTTCTTTTGTCCTGCAATATGCCATGTTAGATAAACCAAACGAAAAACATAATCAAAATCTTACCTAAGTGTATCTCTAGGGAGGTTATTACATCTGCACAGTCAGTCTAGATTAGCACAATACATAATAATATCAGGAACTTAATTGTCATGCAAGCACCTCCATGACAATAATCAACATGCATATGACCATAATGCATATAAATCAAAATTAAATATCATGCATGAATAACCAATGCACATGCATATGACTGCACTAATTAAATATCATCTATATTGCATGTATGCCAAACATATAAACTTGCATAACAATCTACTTTTTCCCTAAGGTCCAGTGTTGCAACCTCACTTTGATACCACCCTATAAACACCTCATCCCACATTTGCTCACTTTTACAAGTTCTCCAAGTAAACATGAGCTAATAGTTACTATGACATGACCCAACATCCAAGTTCTATTTATTAAAGTGGGGTATACTAACCAGAAATTTATTGAAACCTCTCAGGGATATCATATCACCTAAGTGTTAAAACACAACCTCTGGTGATCATACCTTGAGCTAGAACTTATTTTTAACAGGTCTAACAACCCATATGCACACATAAGACGATGTGAGTGTGGTTGGAAGGCTCCAACCGCATGCACAGGCCTCCCTCCATGCAGTTGCAGTTGAAATTTCCCAGTTCCATGGATTTTGTCATGAATTTAGTGCCACATTTTTAGGGCTCACCTATAAACCACTACCCAAAATAGCCCAAAACTTTCCAAAATCAAGTTTAAAGTGATGACAAGTTTATATGATAAGTAATATGGCTAAATCTTGCTCAGAAGTTTCCAAACACATGAGAAAATTCCATCAAACACATGGCAAACATAGTAACTACAGGTCATGAATGCATATTTGTTCAAGGTCTCCTTAACTTCATCAAGGAATCACCAAGTAGGTTCAATTCCCTCTCAAACTAGCTACAACAACACTAGTTAGCCCATGCATTCACATAACCATTCAATAACTTATCAAATCATAAGCAAGATTCATATTAAAATCATATCATTTAACCAGGCCTATAATCAAGATATAACTATAATGAATCCATGACAAAGTAGTCATAAAATCAACACAATAACCAGTACATGTGGTCATTGATCACAATAAGAAAATAACTCATATTAACGTATGAAAATTCTAATCAAGTGAGGGACTTACACGTACCACCTGACCATAGATTGGGCTAAACCAAATATCTCTTTCAATCAATCACCCTTGTGCCTTATTCCAAGCATGAATATGGGATCTCATGGGATAAATCAAAATAGAACCGACCAGAGCTTCCAAAAGCCAAACTACCTCAACCTTCAACCACAGTGATTTCATCGAAACTAGTCCAGAACTCACTAACACCAAACAAGATTGGATGCCTCCAACTTTCTTCACCATACCTAGAGGATTTTTTCTGTCTCCATCCATCTATTAAGAGTTCCAGGAGAAAGCCCATATACATCCTTGACCCTTTGTAATTTCCTGAGATCACCTCACCAGGATCCAAAGTCTGTCGTTTATCCAAATCTTAACCAAAACAAGGAACCCACAACACCATAGATATCTAAGAAATGGCAATACAAGGCTAGAAACCACCATAAATCCATTCAAATCCCATGTTAATGACAACCAAGCAACTAAATAACCAAATGCATGAACCATGCATTCGAATCTTAACAATGAAATCACACATGCAACATGTTACCTACAATGTCCTCTTGTTGTAGCATCTTTTCCAACCTTTTCCTTGTGCTCCCTTACTTCCTTTGTTTGCTTGCTTGTTCAAGTTCTTCCTCTCTCTTCTCTTAGAGCTTTTCTTCTGAGAATTATCAAAGCTAGAATTGACAAAATTTGTCCATTAATTCTCAGGTGCCTTTTTATCATTGATGTCTGATGTCTCTTACTTTACTTTTCCTTTTTCTTTCATTTTCCTTTATTTTATCTCTAATTTCCCTTGCATGTGTAACACCCTCCTCCCACATCTACCCAAATAACCTGCCAACCGAGGTAAACATGTAATGATAGGATACTATGATTGGATTCAACCTCCTATGTGACATTAAGGAAATGGAATCAATGGAAACACAACATACAGACCTTCCACATCATCTACAGAACTCCTAAGAGCCATCCCAACCACTCAGGTAGCCAAGCCTTGAGTCCCATTGAATTTTTTGACCACTTTACCTTTGGACACTCTCATGATATAGGCCTGCTAGCATTGAGGGGGCTCTAGACGCTCTCATGACAAGGCATGCCAATGTCTGGGGACTATTTTTCTCAGTGTTGTGCCAATGTCCCCAGGATTTGAGCCAATTTTTTAAGCCCATAGCCCAGGTCACTACCCATAATTGAATGACACCTTTAGAATATTAATATAATAAGGAAACAATGATGCAAAAGTAAATACTTGAACAAGCCCTTATTCAAACCCCTATTGCCATGACAGGCATTTTATCAAACGTATCACGAATATGTAATATACAAGTGTAAGTAACATATTTAAACATAGGGGTCTCATACTTATTTGAGAATCGCTAAGAACCATTTTTCCCACATATCATTTGCTTCATTAACATCTATTAGGTCATAGATACACTGTCCATTCATTTACAAGTAAAAACATGATGAGAGCCATACATGGCCTCTGTCATAAAACACATACATAAGCAGCATAATAGCAACACAAATACCAATGAAATCATAGCCATATGATCCACATATAAACATGTATAATACTCATAGAAATACAAGGAGAAATAACCTCATATTAATGATGCAAAATCCAAATCCAGGATTGGATCACCATGTTCCACCTGACCATAGAATGGTTGATCCAAATCTCTCTTCAGCCATTCACTCTCATTCCATATTCCAAGCATGAATGTCGGACTCAAACCAAAAGAACCAACCATCTCATCTCAAGGCTCCCCCTCATCAATAAAAACCAGGTTTTACCGTAATCCATCCCGGATCACTAGGTCAACACAATGAACATGTAATATCAGGCTTTACCATGATCTCCACCTAATCACTAGGCCAAACAAGCATGGATGCCACTGGATTTCTCCACCTACAACATGAGGAATTTTCATGTCTCCTAGTCTCTTAGGCTTTACCACAATCCACACCGGATCATTAGGCCCTAAGCCGAGACCCACTTTTTAGGATTTACCGCATATCCCAACCCAGGCTTACTAGGCCCAACGGAGAGCAATCCACCTCTTGGCTTTATTAGATATCCTGCCACTCATTGGTAAGGTTTTCTAGGCCCACCGAGGCAGCACAATCTTGGTTTTACCGCAACTCATGGTTTGGCTCAGGGGTTACTAGGCCAGTGGCTTACCGTGATCCATAGTCTGGTTTAGGGACCACTAGGTCATGTGCTCTATCATTCGAATATCAACCTCACTCAACTTTGAATCCATTCGGAAATCCAGCTCAACCAAAACATGAGAACCCCATCACACCATGGTTATTCGAAAATGGAAAGGTTAGGCTGGAAACTTTGTCACACCTGGAAAAACCATTGTCATAACAGCAAAAGAGCCACATGCAATACCATGCATGCCAAATATAACAAGGAAAATACACATGCAAATCAATAAGTGCAAAGAATATTGTTGTAGTTGCTTGATCATGTGCTTTCTTACTTGATCTCTACTTCCTCTTGCCTTCTTTTCCTTTCTTGATCCAATGCCAAAATGCTCCAAGAGAACTATGTGTCCAAGAGTGACAGAGAGAGAGAGAATAACGAGAGAGCTCCAAAACTTAGCAGACAAAAAGTTACAAACTGATCCTCTAAAGCCTTTTTATCAATGAGGCCTCTATTTTCTTCATTTTCCATTATTTTCCTTCGTTTTCCTCCTCACATGCAACATGTGACCTTTCACCTTCCTTTTCTCTTAATTTCCATTATTTTCATAAATAAATGTGCCGAAAATGCCATTTTTCCTTTCCAAATCCTTAGCCATTTCCTTTGCCAATTTCCTTAGCCATAATAAACCAAATGAACACCCACACTAGGATGTCTTGCCAACATTCAGCTTGGAATAAGTGTCCCATCAACCGTGGTTATTATTTTTTCCTTTACTAACTTTTATTACATAGAATTTTTAACAGGGTTGTTACAGAACCCTCCCCCTTGGGGGACACCGTCGTCAGTGTTCAATCACACATATACCTCAGCAAAACAGTTGGAAAGAAAACATACTACTCATGGAGATTTATAACATAGCTCAATGCAATATTTACAATGATCACCCTGCTGAAAATCAAACCAACATGACAACTATAATGACATGACACCTATACTGCTTATTGGAGCTTTATAACATAGCTCATGGCGGTATTTACATCCATATACATATGTACATATAACAAAACACCACCAAACATGCACCAAAACATATACAAAGGACATATACCAAAACACCATAACAAAACTGCTTTGCCTCAACCAAAAACAATATAGGATACATAGTCTACATCTGAACTGCCATCTCCCATGTAGCTTCATTAGGTCCAAAGTGCTTCCACTACACTTTAACCTACTCGATTTCTTAGTTCCGGAGCATGATTACTTTTTTCTGCAATATACATTGAGGCTCCGGTTGTTATCCATATGGTTCCACCTACAATACAAACCAGTCAATCACATGATCAACATCTTTAACATACTTCTTAAGCAATGACACATGGAAAAGATCATGAACTTTCATTGTCGGATCGACTGTAAGTCGATAGGCTACTGGCCCAATCATCTCAATAATACTGAAGGGTCCACAAATCCATAGTGCCAACTTGGCACATAATCCATTCAGTAAGTAGCTCTTCTTTGGTTTAATGTGAAAGTACACATGTTCTCCAACTTAGAACTCCTTGAACAACCTGTTCCGATCTGCATAGCTCTTCTACCTATCCTGTGTTGCCTTCAAATTATTCTTTATAACCTGCATCTCCCATTCCATGTCTGCCAACATGTCCGGTCCAATCAACACCCTATTAACTAGATCGCTCCAAGTGATGGGAGTATTTTAACTCCACCCAAACAATGCCTCAAACAGACTCACCTTCAGATATTCTTGATACCCATTGCTATAAGCGAACTCTACCAGTGGAAGATAATCTTCCCACTTTCGTTGTTGATGCATCACGTACATCCTCAACATGTCCTCCAATAACCTGTTGACCCTCTCTATTTGTCCATTTGTCTGTGGATGATAAGTTTTACTAAAGGAAAACTTTGTGACCAAACCTCCAAACAATTCCTTCCAAAACTTGGAAATGAAATTTGCATTCTTGTTTGACACAATCTTCTTTGGAACTCCATGCATTCTTACCACATGTCTAATGAATACCTATGCTGCATTGCTAGCTAAGAATGTAGAATTCACTAGAATGAAGTGCGCAACCTTCGTCAACCTATCCACGACAGCCATGATGGAATCATGTTGTCTCATTATCCTCAACAAACCTGTGATAAAGCCCATGGAAATTACCTCCCATTTCCACTCTGGAATCGCAATTGGTTGTAGCAATCCACCTGGATGCTTACGCTCTACCTTCACATGCTAACAATCGAAACACCTAGCCACAAACTTTGCTACATCCTTCTTCAGATTTAGCCAATAATAAAATGTCTTCACACCAATCAATGTCTTCTAATAGCCTAGGTGACCTGAATAAGGTTTCGCATGAAACTACCTTAATATCACCTTCTTGAGCTCACTAGTGTCTGGCACATATATTCTATCTCTGATCTAACCAATCCGTCCGTTGTAAGACAATTGTCCACATCCTATGCATCTCCACTTGTACCCATACCTATACTTGTAGCTGTACCTGTATTCTACTACAACATGTGCATAATATCCATGTATCTGACTTCCGATTGTCCTTCCTACAAGATACTATCCTGTAAGTCTACCCCATTAGAGCTCATAGCTACTAAGTGATTTACCTGTATCCACCTACTAATAGAATCTACCACCCTGTTCTCCTTTCCTTTGATGTACCTGATCTGGAAGTCGAACTCACTTATCGTGGCCAGCCATCTAGCCTATCGAGAGTTCAAAATTGGTTGGTCAAATAAACACCTCAACCCAATGTGATCACTTGTCAGCACAAACCTCCTACCAAGAAGATAGTGCCTCCACATCTTCAATGCATGTATGATTGTCGCTAACTAAAGATCATGTGTCAAGTAGTTCTTCTCATGCTCATTTATTTTTCGTCACTCATAGGATACCACCTATCCATCCTACATAAGGACTCCACTAATTCCACTCTTGTAAGCATATGTGCATACTACAAACTCTTTGTCTTGATTTGCAATCTTTGACACTGGTGCATGTGTCAACAACTGCTTAAGTTGCTCAAAACTAGCCTCACACTCCTCTGTCCATTCAAACTTCTTACCTTTTCTCTACAATGATGTGATAGGATAAGAAATTTGTGAGAAGTTCCTAATGAACTTCCTGTAATAACCCGCCAACCCCATGAAAGATCTCACCTCATCAACATTTCTAGGAGCTAGCCACTCCATGATAGCCCTTATCTTTTCTGGATCTACTGTAATTCCCTCCTTGGAGACAACATTTCCCAAGTAATGTACCTCAGTCTGAAATAAATTTCACTTTTTAAGCTTAGCATACAATTTATGCTCTCTCAACAACCTCGACACTGTTGTTAAATGCTCGGCATGCTCTTCCTCATTTTTATAATATACCAATATGTCATCAATGAACACAATAAAAAACTTATCCAAATAAGGACATAACACATTGTTCATCAAACACATAAATGTAGTTGGGGCATTAGTCAAACCGAATGGAACTACAACAAACTCATAATGCCCATACCTGGTCCGAAAATCTATCTTGTAAATGTCCTCCTCTTTGATGTGTACATGTTGGTATACAGATCTCAAATCAATCTTCGAGAAAATTGTTTCTCCCTTCAACTGATCAAACAAGTCATCAATCCTCGGTAACTGTTGGACACCTAATCCTCTATGGGTTAGTGTGGAAGTCGAATAGACAAAAGGAGTCCAAGAGACCTCGAGATGTGGAACCCAATGGTCACAACATGTACTATAAATGTATATCATTTGTTAATAAAAATGTACTCTCATGTTTTATCCTTCAAATTCTCTTGTTGCCATGTGTGTGTTTAACATGGTATCAGAGTTGCAAGCGTATTCCTGCCCTGCATAATTACTGCGAGCCTAATTTACATATCTGTTGGTCTGCCATTTTCCAGCCCGTCAAAGTTGTCCTTCTGTATTTTTGCCACACTAAACAGTTTTCAACATTTCTTTGTATTCTGAAATGTTCACATCTTAATTTAGTGTTTTTCTATCCATCAATTCTACTAATTCTCTGCGTTAAGCGCTCTCCTCGAATCTATTTGATTTATGACTGTGACTTGTGCCTCCACGTAGGATAGAACTGGTGCATCGTTGGATGATGGTTGCATTGAATGGTATGTTGTTTTTAACTGACTGGTTCATGCTCCCATTTAAAAAAAAAAATTTGCCTGGTGATGTTGAACCTCCCTCCATTACATTGATCGCATTGGTATCGACTCCCCATTATCTCATATTACGAGCCTGATTATATAGCGATTCATGAACATAGATTGACTCTCATTCTATTATAATCACGCCCATCCACCTTCTGGAACCTCCACCTTCCTTACCACTCTCACGTTGTCCTTGGTATTGTTATTATTGTTTGTGTGTTGACTGCGTATACGTTGTTTGTATAACCCTATTGCATTGTCCATATATCTATATGTGGTCTCCTTGCCTTATCATATAACCATGTCCACTTGTAAAATCAAAACATTACTTGCTTCAAGTTTGAGCCAACCTGGACGTGGTTTAATACCACAATTCTGAGTTAGACTAACACTGTTCTAATAACACTAGTTTTCAAACAACTCCCATACTAGTCATACGTTCATCCTGTTACCAGAGTCTATCAAATGCTTGACGAATTTTACCAAGAAGCATATTTTTTAGAATAGAAAATATGCACAAAACATTAGCATTTGGGGGCATGACAGGCAGAGAGAAATTAAAATTGTGATAGATCACAAAGGGTTCTACTGGAGCTTCAATATCTGAGAGCTTGATAGCTAGAGGCTCAAACTAAGATTCATATTGACACAATGTTGTTGTGACTATTTTGCAAGGGTGGAAAATATGTTCCTGTATATCTCGTGTGGAAAAATTCCATGCTAGGAAGGTTGCTCCAGCTGCAGGAGGAGGAACCTGACCAGAGATATCTGTTCCACCATTTGAGTTTGAATTGGAATTATTCTCCATGTATGTGAACCGAGAAGGGCGAGAGGCATCCTGTATTGTTGTAGTTGCACTTGAAGGAATGCTAGTAGATGCAGGTTCTTCTAGCTTTTGATCATAAAGATCCTCCTTTGGCTTAGTTGTAAGATTTTTTGACACCAAGCCCACCAGTTTTAGTTCCAACAATTCTCTTTGCTACCAGTGGCTTTTTAACTATACTTGCAACAGCTGGAGGTGGAAGACCTACTTCAGCTTTAGAAGGAACTGCTTGAGGTGCATCAATTTCATCATTGAAGAAAAAATTAGTTGCTAAAGTTGAGCTCTTTCCATTAGAGTCTCCATTACTCACATGGTTTGATTGTGATGCATCATGCAATGAGAATGGTTTCTGACTTGTTCCATTTGTGAAGCTTCTAGCAATAACGCCAATGCCTCCCGTCACTAGAACGCCATTATTGAACCTTTTGAGACTACGTAAAATGCAATGTTGAAACTATTATTATGTGTGCACTAATATCTTACTCACTCGCCCAATGTGAATTGTTTGCGCTATTTGAGAGGAAATATCCAACATTATTTAGGAGTTTAGTGGAAATTGTTTCAGGCCAAGACTATCCTTTGTGGATCGAATTGGTGTATTTTCTTAAAGGTTGTTCATATCAGAGATTGTTAGTGAACTAGATTGAAGTTGTTGCCAAGACAAGTTCTCTTGGATTCAAGGCTGGGATAGGAACATATTTTTTTGAGGCCTGAATTGCTTCTTGCCTTGTTGGAAGTTAAGTTCTCAAATGAATTGGAGAAAATTCATCGTATCACCATTCTTTGTGCATTGAATCTATTGCAAGCTGCCAAGATTGATTTGAAGTTGTTGCCATAAGTTTATATAAAAGAGCAATTGGTGTCCATCTTTTCCTCATTTTTTTCCTAGTTTTGAGATTTAAAAAAAAAATGGCTCCAATTAGTGCAATCTTAGAGTTATTGGACAATATAATTCTCTCTACTATGGATAATACAGTCAAAATCAGCAAGGATTTTCTCATGGATATCCATTGTTGTTTACAAAATGCACAAGAGAAAATTGACTTTTTGCAGCTTGAATCTGAGTCAGCTACAGCAAGCAGAATTACAATAATGGAGTTGTCATTCTGAACCTGTTTCTGTTCAGAACATTGAGGCAACAACCCATCAACAGTAAGTCAATAATGTTACAGTTCATTCAGATAAAGCAGCGAAGTTACATGCAGATGCAGAAGTTCAGCTTGCACTTCCCAAGCCCATCATCTAACCTTGGGAAGAGCTTGTCCACAACAAGCATAGAATTGGTCTTGGATATGACAAGGACTTGTCCTTTCATATTCCAGACTACTCCAAACCAATCCAATTTCAAAGTGCTAGATTTTTTCAGGACAGTTCATCTTCACCTGCTCCTCATGACAGTTCACATTCAGCTATTTCAGATTCTGGTTCTCTTCCATAGCAGCCACAACAGATTGTCAAATGCCAACACTGTGACGACTTGGCCATCTAAAAGATCACTGTGTTGATCTTCATCCATGTAAGCATTATTGTTAGCACTATCATAAAACTAGTCATTCTTCAATAGGTGCTTCAGAAACAAACCTCTTGCAAGAACAAAGATTCATCTTGGATGGATCGCTTCTTGGCAATGGGCATCAATAGCCAAGAAGATATTTCAGTCACATTTCAAAACTTGTTTAAGAGTATTGAACGTTGCAGTTGAGTTTTCTCCATCATCTCACCTTGTATCTGACAAGGGGGGAAATGATGGTCATCTACAAGCTTCAAAGCCACGTCAAGCGAGCCTGAGCCACAACCTACCATACCAAATTTAGAGTTGTAGCCAGAAACAAAGATGCCCTTGAGCATGCCTTCAGTTGGTAATCTGGGACACTTCCTCTAGCAGAAAACTTCAGCATCTTGCCAATTTCGGAAGAATTCCAGGAACAAAATTGGGGGCACTTCCTCTAGTAGAAGACTTCAGCGTCTTGCCAATTTTGGAAGAGTTCCAGGAATTGCATTAAGCATTCCAGAGTTGTTGGTCATCCTTAAACCATCACAGGTTGAGACTTCCCTTTTCAGGATGAAGTTCTCCCTTTTATGCGAGGTGAGACCTCCCTTTCAAGGTTGAATATTTCCCTCTTCAAAACAATAGGAGAACTTCCTCTAGCAGAAGACTTCATCTTCTTGCCAATATTGGAAGAGTTCCGAGAACTGCATTAAGCATTCTAGCGTTGGTGGTCCTCCTTAAACCACTGCCCTTATATCAACATTTCAGAGAGCACATTCAGCCTAGTGCTGCCATGCATTTTTGCACATTTTGTATTACAAATCTCTTCTTGGACTCATACATAACCCTTTGGATTAAGGGGGGAAATGTTGGACACCTAATCCTTTATGGGTTAGTGTGGAAGCCGAATAGACAAAAGGAGTCCAAGAGACCTTGGGATTGGAACCCAACGGTCACAACATGTACTATAAATGTATATCATTTGTTAATAAAAATGTCCTCTCATGTTTTATTCTTCAGATTCTCTTACTACCATGTGTGTGTTAAACAGTAACTGATACATGTTTTTGATAGTCAATTTGTTCAACTACCTATAGTGAATGCATAATCTGAGAGTACCATCTTTCTTATTCACAAACAATATCAACACGCCCTATGGTGATACACTTGGCCTAATCTATCCCTCGTCCAACATTCCCTTCAACTGCAACTTCAACTCTACCAACTCAGGTGTACTCATCCTGTAAGGTGCCTTTGATGCTAGAGCAGCCCCTAGTACTAACTCAATAGAAAAGTCTACTTCCATGTGAGGTGGAAACTCTGAAATCTACTTGGGAAACACATCCTGAAACTTTTGTTGAACTGGGCACCTGCTCAAAACATCTACATCCTCAACCTCCTTATATTTGTCACTAGAAACATGTATGACAAATAACACACACCCTTTCCTATGATTGCGCTTTTCCTGCATAGTTGTCACCATCCTAACTGATGTAGCTTTCTTCTTTCCCTGCAAGACTCCTGGTCCCCATTGTCATCCACACACTCAATGGCTTTGTAATAAGAATTCACCTTGGTTTTATGAAGATACAACCAATCCATTCCCAACAACATATTGTATGATCCCAATGGTAATACATTCAAATGTGTTGCGGTAGGCATACCATTTAAATCAAATGCACAAGCTCTTACCCAATGGTGAACTCACTTCTCTGTACCTGTATCCAATTGCACTAACCAAGATTATGCATGCAATTCCTTACTCAAACCACACTTATCCACCAAATCAAAACTATCATAGCTATAATTAGATATAGGGTCAATCAAAATAGAAATAACTTGATCACAAATCTTACTATCCATCTCAATGATAGATGCCTGATGGTCTGCCCCTTTATCATCCAATGCTACATAAATACGAGGAATGCTCTGACCAACATCCCTAGCTTGTGTCTCCTACGCACTATATATCTAAGGCCTACCACCCTAATTCTATGGATAATCTCTCTTAATATGATCCTTACCGCATGTCCAACACTCTAACTGACCAGTACCCTCACCTCTATGTTGTTGTTGTGACCCGTGTCCCTGTCTAGCTGCATTGAACCTCTTTTGTGGTGCCACATTTTCTTTCTCGTCTCCATTCTGAGGCCTTTCTATTTTCGAATGCCATTTACCTTTACCTTTATCCTTATACTTCCCTTTCCATCTTTGTTGAGATTCATTCTTATGCTATATATGTTCATACCAATATTTCAATTTCCCAATAACTTCCTCATGTGATCGAGGCTCTCATACTCAATCCAGTCTCTAAATGTTAATGGAAATCGACTGACAAATCGTTGAACTTTAGCCTTCCCATATTTAAGATACAGTACATACCTCATTAGTTCCAAGAACTTAATTGTGTACTCTTCATCTGTCATTGATCCCATATTTAGCTCATAGAATTGTTTGGCCTTACTATCATAGTACCTTTCTGACAAGTACTTCTTCCTAAAAAGCCTCTATAAATTGTGCCAAGTCAATTCATCTATCCTGATGTCTCTAATCTACTTCACACCTTCCCACCAGATGTCTTCTTTACCTATCAGGCTGAAGATAACTATTCTAGCCTTCATACTATCTGTGTACTCATGCAACTCAAAGAACTTCATCCCAAGTATCCAAGCCTCTACATATTCTGGTTTCTTCACATATCCATCAAAATTGGGTGGCTTTGCTTTATTAAACTCATCTAGAAAGTATCCCCTATCACTCCTCCTGTAAGGATGATAACAATGATGATCATGATGCCTGTCTGAACTAGAACTAGAATAATACATCTATCACCTATCCTATCCAGAGTATCTAACAACCTGTCATCTCTAACAATGTCATCTCTATCTGACCTGTAACCACCATGAGACCTACTTCCATATGCCCCATTATTTTTGTCCTCATGTCCATGGCTAATCCCAAGTGGCCCTTATCGCTGTAATTCTGACAAACTCTGAAGAATTATTGCATTAACCTCTTCTTGTTTCTCTTGTGCATGTATGATCCTATCATTGTCTACCTTACAACTCCTTTCTTTCTTCAAGATTCTAAATGTGTCTTCCAAATCAAAAGAGTTCCCAACACCACGTTTCTCATCTAATTCATAGCAGGAGTCTTTGTAGTCTACCATATTGCTATTCATTTTGATCTTTCTCCTGTAAGCATACTATGTTAGCTAAACCAAATCACAATAAACCAACATACCTTATCAAAATTCAGGGAGGATATATCATTTGCAAGATCATCAAATCAGCGTGATACATGTATAAACATAATCATAACAGCATATAGACATAATAAATAAGCATATAACCATGTAACCATCAGTCTAGCTAGAATCCAGTCATCAATGCATGACCATATCAACTATGCATACCATGACAACAACAATCATACCCACGTACACTGACAATACGAAAGCATAAACATCATGTAACCAATCATACACTCATGATGACATGCTTTATAATAACAACATCCTCTTCAACATGGAAACATCACTACAACCATGATTAACACCATGCATATGCAACAAGCACATAGACCACAAGTATTATTAATCACATGTGCAATGGACATGAATGCATGACCAAAACACCATCCATCCAATTTGAGGGGTGAACCATGATCTAATACCACTATGTAACACCCTCCCACATCTATGTAAGTAATTGACTAATCGGGGTAAACATGTGACGAGAGGCTACTATGATTGGATTCAACCTCCTATGTGACCTTAAGGAAATGGAATCAACGAAAACAGAACATACAGACCTTCCACATTAGCTACAAGACTCCTAGGATGCTCTCATGGTATAGGCCTACCAGCGTCCATGAGGCTCTAAACACTCTCATGACAAGGCATGCCAGCATCCAAGGTGTTAGCTCCTGCTGCAACAGGTATTCATTTTTCATGATTGGCATTTTGCAGGCCAAATATGTTGTACTTTGCTTGCTACAATGCTCCATATTTGCTCAAACAGTCTCCACATGAAGAAGGCTACTTCAAGATTCATTCAACTGCCTTCAAATTTTGTAAAGTTTTCCTGGTATCGCTACTTTTGTTAAAGGGAGGTCCAAACAGTTTAATCTTGGTCTCCCTAGGTTTAAATTTCTTGTTTTAGAATATAGAGATTGTAAGTCTGTCCAAACAGTTTAATCTTGGCAGACTCTTAGATAGGTAGAGAAATAGAAGAGTCCAACAGTTTAATCTGGGCTCTAGAAGAAATAAGGGTAGTATGTAGATAGGAAAGCATCAAAAGAAAATGTATGATGGGTTTGCAAGTCTAAGTGCACCCCCAAAGCAAAAGAAGAAAAAATGCTAGGCAGGCAGGCTGGGTAGGTAGTTTTGAGGCTGATTGAATTGCTGACCAGTTCCAAGTTTTCAGGTATCATATCATGCAGAACATAATCAGCAAAGATTTGTAAGCAAAAGGCTCAAATGAGGTATAACTGACTTCCCTTCTCTGTTTTCCCCTATCATTAACTAACATCCCCAAAAGAGGTCAAGATCTGCTTGACACCTCTTAAGCTCATCATATTCATCACTCCAGTTGAGTAAAGGTTTGCTTTACTCAAAGGTGTTCCATATCTTCTCCCGAAGTATGGTCCTACCCCCTGTAACAGCCTAAGTCTCCCGAACTTAGCGCTTTCTTATCATCTCCATATTAACCACTAACATTATTATGTAGCTCCCTATGTTTCCCGTCCTCGTATTAATAGTAAGTAAAATCCCTTATGTAATATCCCGCCCTGGTTGAAAAATAACCATATCAGTGCCCGGGAATTGTTCAGTTTATCAGAAACTAAGCAAGAGCCCCGACCCCCGAACCACTTCCTAAATATGATGGACTCCTTCTAAAGTATAAAGTCCCCCTGAGGTAGTCGGACCCCTTCCGAAACCTTATATGACCTTCACACCCACTTACTTACCTTTTCCCCTCAAAACCGTTTTTGCATCGCAACCTCGCCATCTCACTTTCATGCAAGCAATGCCCATCCGTTCCCCGCCAATGCGACATCGCGAAATCGGCGATCGGCGATCACAAACGCCGAGTGTCCAATCTGTTCACTCCTCCCTCTCCGCCGATGCGATATCGCGATATCGCATCTCCGCAGTCGCAAGCACCAAATGCCCAACCCAATGA
>APFE030175015.1:8210-22061 GCA_000404065.3 Pinus taeda | reverse complement strand
AAAATCATCCATGTATATTTCTACTGCATCATGAACCAGTTCAGAAAATATACTCAATACCACTCTTTGGAAAGTGTTTGGAGCATTTCACAAACCAAAAGGAAGGACCTGGTATGCAAAGGTACCCCAAGGACAAGTGAAAGTGGTCTTATCTTGGTCTTCCGGGCTGATTTGAATCTGATTGTACGTGCTAAACCCATCTAGGAAGGAGAAAAACTTTTTCCCTCCCAGACCGTCTAACACTTGATCTATGAAAGGTAAAGGAAAATGGACCTTTTTAGTGGTTTTGCTCAATTCCCAATAGACACAGATTCTCCACTTACCATTTTTCTTTGGCACTAGCACCAAAGGAGAGACCCATTCACTGTCAGAGATGGGATAAATGAATCCTGCATCAAGCAATTTCTGCAGTTCTTCCTTAACAATATCTTTAAGTGTTGGGTTCATCCTCCTTTGAGGTTGCTTGACTGGCTTGAAATCTTCCTTGATGTATATATGATGGGTACATACTGAAGGGTGCACTCCCTTCATCTCCTTATAACTCCAAGCGAAGGCATCTAGATGTTTTTTCAGTATGTTGCATAGCTCCTTCTCCTGGGAAGTAGATAGGGATGGATTGATTTTTAATGTTCTTTCTGGACTAAACTCTATATTTTTAACACGGAGAGAAATGGAGTCAGCCACACAGTGATTAGTTGAGGGGTTTTTTTGGGTTTCTCTTACTATGTCTTCTAATGGTGATACACTGGAAGGTGGATTCTGAATCAAATTTTCAATCATATCATCCTCATCTTGCAGTTTTCCCCCCATGGTGATTTCTAATGTACAAAGTGGTGCAAAATAAACTTCATCCTCATCCTCCTCCTCCAACCAAATAGGTAGATCATGTTCTAGCAAGGGTTGGGTAGGAGGATATAATATTAACTGCTTGGACATGTGCCCATTCTTTATGGTCATTTTCCCAGCTCGACAGCTGATGAAGACGTTGGTTGTACCCAAACAGGATCTTCCCAGAATGAGAGAATACTCAGTAAGCTTTGCCTTAGGCTAGAGAACTAATAAATCAGCAGGGTACTCCCAAGAATCAATGGAGACCATCACATCTTCTGTAATCCCCTTAAGGGTCACTGTGGAGTGGTCTGCTAGCTGCAGCACTGTCGTGGTCTTCCTCAAGGAGCCTTGGAGGTTAAGTTTGAGCATTGTGTCCTTTGTCATCACATTAATGGCAGCTCCCAGATCAATCAAGGTATGTGGGACCATTGTGTCGTTGATGTGGACATCAACTACTGGGCTTCCAGTGTCTAGATATTTTGGATAGATTATCTGTCCCAACATCAGGTCGAATAGTTGCCCTATGACATTTATGGTTGGGGCATCTCTCTTGCTTCCTGGATGCCCAAAGCACTTCTCTTTGACCAACCTATTGTAGATAGGCACATCTTTTATGGCTTGGAGAAGTGGTATCATCACACATAAATGTTTCAATTCTCCCAAGAGTTTAGTCTCTTCTGAGGTAAGTTGGATTGTCATGGATAGTCTCTCAGGAAAGGGTGGATTTGCTTTAGCTTCGCTTTCCTCTTTATCTTCCTCAACGTCCCTAGGTGGATGCTAGCTATCTGGGAGAAATTTCCTAGATCGCAAGTTATTTTCTTGAATCTCCACAACATAAGTTGGGCATGATGGTTCCCCACAATACACTTGTTGAGCCTGTCTGTTGTTCAGGTTCGGATTTGGTTGGGCAGGCATTTGGTGTTGCCTTGGTGGATCAAAAGGTAACAGTTGTGGTTGGGTAGGTGGTGGAGGTATAAGAGCAGGAAGAGAGTTGTATTAACGCCTCCACCCCTTATGAGATGCATTCCACTGAGGTTGTGGCTGAGCATAGGATTGAAATGAATGGGTGGCTAGTTGGGCATGATATTGAGATTTGAAGGACCAAGGAGGAGGCATGGACTAGGAAGGATCAGAAAGGGGGCCCCAAGAAGGTATGGAGGTGACTTGGTTGGGGTTGTAGTATGCCTGAAATGTCCCTTGCATCCCCTGCTGGTATGGTCTAGGTCCATGTGGCCTCCTTTGGTTTATGTAATAGATCTGTTTAGTGACTCCTTCGGCCCCTTAGTATACAGCTTTAAGTCCGAGCAAGGAAGGGAACTTATCTATAGAATGATATTCTTCACAGACTGAACAAACCTCTATAGAGTTCAATGGGCATTCATTCCTAGGATGCCTCCTGGTGCATCTAGGGAAAAAAATGGCCAAAGCCCTCTCTGCTTCCTCTTGTTTTCTTTTGATATGTAAGGTATCCATTTGCATGGAAAGTGTCTGTAGCATCTCACTCTTGAAGTCTTTCAACATGTTTCCAATTTCACCTTTAATGAATGAATTGGAAGAAGAGGTATTGGCTATGGGTTGACTCCCCCTACCTTTCTTTCTGGCTGCTTTAGAATGGTTTCTAAAAACAGTCTTTATGTCCTCATAGGATAGTTGGTAGATGTCTCCCCTGGCTAGTAGATGGAGGGTGTCTAAAAGGTCTCCCTGAATTCCCTTGAGTAGGACCAACTTTAGAGACTCAAGGTCAAGTGTACACCTGGCCCTTTTGTAACTGAGCTAGAACCTCTCTTCATAGTCTTCCAAGGACTCATCACTTCCTATGGTCATTCAAAAGATTTCTTCTTTAGTATCTTTTGACTTACGATAGTCTTGATACTTGTTGTTAAAGGCTTGCTGCATTTGAGCCCAAGTTGTGATGCTATTGCCAGGTAATCCCATGAACCATCGCAGTGTTGCGTCCTTAAGAGTAGAAGGGAACAGTTTCAACTTTTGTTCGTCTTCTGCATAGTCATAAGTTCAACCGATGACAGCAAAATCGAACAAGAAGGTGTCAGGATCTTCTGTAGTCAGACCATGGAAGTGAGATAAGGCTAAAGGACTTATATTCTTCATTTTGGTGTCTCCATTGGTCTCCCGAATGGGGAAGGTACCCTCTATTCTCTCTCCATTTCCCCTAGCATTTCTGTTTTCAGTCATTGGCTCCAGAGGAATGTTTTCTTCTTCTTCTTCCCCTATAGGTTCTTCAAATATGTCTGGATGTTCACCTAAGGGTTCTTCTTGATTGCATCCACCGAAGAAGAGAGAAGGTTGGTTGTGTGAAGCAGTGTGGGTGTTGGGCAAAAATTTTCCTAAGTTATCTCTACTCCTACGAGGCATGAAAGGAAATATTTTTGGTTGGTTTTTTGTTTCTTTTTTCCCACACTGAAAGTACCTGCAGAAACTAAAATTATGATTGAACAAAACGAATTGCAACTAGTTGAAATGAAATTGTTGAATAGAAATTTGCAGAATTGAAAAGGAAAGCAAGGAAATGCAAAACTGAAAGAAAAGAAATGACTAGTCTACTTTTGCTGAAATAAAATATTAGCAGAATGTTGCAATAGGAAATAGAAGAAAGTAGTAATCACATAATACTCTCACGCTTCCCCAGCAACGGTGCCAAAAAGTGGTGATCCCTAGCATTGCAACAAGAATGCTGCAACTCCTGGGCTACCAACTTTACTTTTATCAACCCGGTAGTTCGTAACAAACTTGGAAGCATCGGTGCTATATGCACAAGTATTAGTTCTCACTATAGGTTGTCACTTGGCCAGCCGGTGCGAGACCACTAGGAGCTCAAGCCAACTCCTATAGATTTTAGAAGAAGCTCTATGTGTGATGAAAGGAAAGAAAGATTACTTTACAGATGCTATTCTAATTGCAGAAAGGAGAAAGAATGTAATGTAAACCAAAACCTAGTAAACCCTAATTAACAAGCTAATTCTACTTTTGCCAAAAACACTATGAAAACCATGAAAGAAATGCCATTACCTACTTAAGGAAGTAAACCACATCTAACCATGCTATTTCTAGAAATAAATAAGCAAAAAACATATTTTTGGATTTTTACGTGTTTTTATGTGAATTTAACATGCATCTAATTTATTGTGTGTGAGTGTGGCAGTGAGAAGGTGGCGTTAGAGGGTGGTTTTGGAGTTTGTGAGGATGTAGGATGGTGTGGATGGGTCCTAGGAGGTCTTAGGTGGTCTTCTGGAGGCTTTTCCCACACTCGGCCTTCAAAAGAAAGCCTATAGGAAAAACTACAGGAGGACATGGGAAAACTATAGGAGGAAAACATGGAAAATATAGGAGGCCTCCAGGAGGAGGCTAAGAGAAATTTTTGTTGTTTTGAGGGTGTGAGATTAGGTGAAAAAGGTGGACGATGGTTGGAATTAGGTGTTGGGGCACCTAATGTCTACCATGGATCACCAGGAGAGAGAGATGAATGGGTTTTCTCAAGGAGAGAGGAAGAAGTTCTATGAAAAATGAAGGAGATTAGGCAGAATTGAGGTGAGGTTTGGGAGACCTATAGGATCAGATGGAGGGTGTGATTGCTGGTAAGTTGGCCTACTGCTGGAAGAGATCTGCTGCATAAAAACTAACAGTCAACCAAGAAAATCAAGCAACCAATGAAAGGAGTGCATCCTAGGAAAAACAGAGTTTTGCATTAAAATGGCCTAATTAACTATGATGTATAAAAGGAAATGTTGGGAAATGATATAAGAAAGGAAACCATGCAAAAGGAAAATTGAAAATCAGGAAATGAACATGATAAAGAAGATTTAAAGCAAAGCAAAACTGGACTATCAACCTACAAGAACACTGCAAACACTAGAAGTCCTAGGAATGAGGAAAATCTGTGTTTTTGGGGCAACAACAGAGTCTTTTCCTCAAATCATGGTCCCAGAGGGAGGAAGAGAGGCCAAGTTTTCTATCCTTTTGAATCTTCTCTGATCACTGCGTAACCTGCTATAGAAAGCACAAATGGAAGCAAGCTACTAAATCATCAAAAGCAACCTATTCTTAACCATAAGAGAAATACATCTAACATCAAACTAATCTACAAACTGAAGTAAAGCATACAAATACAAGTAAATAAAAGCTTGGCCGCTTGGATTGAGTCCTAACCCAAGATTTTTAGCCCTCTGAGGTAACTCAGTGCTAGCTCAAAAAGGATTCCATCTTCGTTATTAAAAAATAGCAAGATTACATAAAATTGTCACAAAATAGTAAGCTTGAAATTTGAGCAGAGTTTACACAAGAAAAAAAAAGTTGACCTAGCAAGGCCCTAGGCCTCTCTACTTATACATCTAAAGCTATCAACAGATTCCTTAAAATCAGGGAGGCTTGGCTCCCAAAACTCAAAATAACTATCAATCATCTTCCACTTGCTCGGCTGCCTTCTAGTGCATGATTCGGCTGCTTGTACTTCGAGCTGAATGAAGGGGAATTCAAAGTGAGGAGCAATAAATGAGGGGGATTCCCTCCTATAAGTCCTCTCCTCTATCTACTTCGAGTTATTGCTACAGTTTTACCACTAGATCCTTGACTTTGACCTCAAAATCCATCAATAATCTGCATTAAATACATGTTTGACCACATGGCATAATAACTAACTCAACTCACCCTATAAGCATAAATATAATCAGAAAATCATACAAAAAGCTAAGAGAATAGTTGATTTGAATAGGTTAGGAGGTAAAATGAGCCCATATAATTACCCATTTATAAGGCTCATCACTAACTACGAGTTAAATTCATTATCTGGAGTTAATTATGGAAGTTCCACCGAAATTGGCGGTCCTGCTAACGAACCTGTCTATCTCACGGTTAAGGTCGAGTGGTCACATGCGAGGTGGTTAGATCTGGCGGTTAAGGCGACAGTTTCGGCTTGTGGCAGTAAGGTGGCATTCACATGACGTAGTTAGGGAGGCTGGTTGTCAGGAATGGCGATTAGTGATGTGGTTACCATGGCAGAAACATAATTGTTGCAGGTTTCGGATGAGGTGGTTACATGGGAGGGCTGCTGATGGTTACACTGGTGGTCAGTTCATAATAATACAAACCCACTTGCATTGATAGTTAAGAACCATCATACAGGAGCAATGGTAGGTCTTGGCACTGTCAAATGGGAGGTCGCAGGATCAAGCCTAGCCTCCAACCTATGTTGCCAACCAATATTTTAGCCGACCATTAGAAGGATACATGGCGGCCTCTGGCTTAGTCATGTGTCACCTCGTCATTGGCCAACACTATAACACACAAACCAATGAAATTTTGACACTTGTCACTTTCTGATTTGCTACCTACAAGGAATATTCTGAGGATATTCCATAAAATATTCCAAGGAATATTATTTTTGCTAACTTGGTTGTACAGATGCCTAGTCAACATCCATGTGAGTGCTTGCACCAAACTTGCATGTTTGGGAAAATGAAGAGATCATGTTTCTGGGAGCATACGGTGTCTGTTTCGTGTGAAACAAATTGTGTCAGATTCAGGATGACGAGCACTACGCGTTCGTTTAGGTTCCACACCATTCTGACAACTTTTATTTTTGAGCATAATTTTGAGCACCTGATCACTCCTCCCCACTATAAGCCTTTTGGACCCCAAAAGATCACTTTCAGTTGTCCAAAAGGTGACGGTACAGTTCCCTCACCTTACCAACCTCTATCCATTTGGATTTTGAATTATTTGTACCCTTGAGCCCCACTCGAAGATAACGGACACTTCCCCTTTTTGATGTCCTTGTCTTTCTATCAAGTATAGTGTCTTGCTAAAGATCATCAAGGAATTTTGGAGAAAATTCTTCAATAGATGGAATTTGAATATTCTCTCCTTGACCTTCAATCAAAGGAGGCTTATAGAACCTTAAATTCTCCACATTAAGAACAGCATAAATTTGCATATATGAAGGAAAATACAACCTGAAGGCATTGTTACCAATCTTTTCCAAAATTCTGAATTGACCATATCTAATCGGTTTTAGTTTTTTATCTTCTCCTTGGAGCCTCTGTTTTTTAATGTGAAGCCAAACTTCATCACCAACTTGGAACTTGTGATCTTGACAATGCTTTTTGTGCCTTGCTTTGTACTTGCCTGGGCTTTTTTCAAGTTGTTCTTGAACCTTTTGGTGTACCAATTGGATTTGTTCAATGAACTTTCTTACTTTGTCTATGTCACTATGACCATCAATAGTAACATATTTTCCAAAAATAAAATCCAAAGGATATTTAGGCAAGTATCCCAAGCATGCATCAAATGGCGAAGTTTGAGTTGAAGAGTGCTTGGCTTGGTTGTAAGCATGTTGAATATAGTGCAAATGTTCATCCCACAACTTAGGATGCTTGCAATATCCACAAAGAAGATGTATCATTATTCTATTCACCACCTATATTTGACCATCTATTTGTGGATCAAAAGATTTACTCTTTTTCAATTTGGTGTCCATGAATACCCACAAGCTTGACCAAAAATTCCCCACAAAGCGAGAATCTCGATCACTAACAATGGATGTGGGCAATCCAAAATGCACTCGAACATTCTGAAAGAATAACTGAGCAGTTTGTTCAGTTGTAACTTTCTTTTTACATGGCATCAAAATACACATTTTGCTGAACCTATCCATAACTACATACAAATAATCATGACCTCTTTTTGACAATGGAAGACCTCCTACAAAATCCATAGAAACACTCTCCCACGGTCATGAAGGTCTAATGTAGGTTTTAACCCCATACAAAAATTACCTGCATACAATTCTAAAACATAGAAAATAAAAAATAGTGAGAGCATAACACATAAAACAAATATACACAAAGATTTCCCCTTGGATCCCAAAACCGGGACTACCAAATTGATTTTTCATTATGTTCCTTTCAATGTTACAATACATATATATACATGTTGAAGAATCCATTACCATGGACCTAAAACCATCGCGCCCAAAACCATGTGCCAAAACCATGCACAAAACCATAGGTAGGTTTTCCCACCTAATATAGGGTCCCAAAAAAATTTCCTTGGGCACTACCTCAGACCCCATAGAGGGGGGCTAACTGCTTGCCTCAACCCCCTAGTTAACTAGGGGAGCTAGTCGTAGAAAGAATATAACAGAACCCAACATTTTTTACAATGGAAGACCTCCTATAGAATCCATAGAAACACTCTCCCATGGTCGTGAAGGGACCAAAAGTGGTGTGTACAAACTTAAATTCCTATTTCTATGCTTACCAATTGCACATAATGAACATCCTTTAATAAAATGAGACACACTTTCAAGCATATGAGGCCAATAACAATACCTATGTAGATGTACCACCGTCTTGCTTACACTGAAATGACCAGCAATAAGAGAAGTATGTGCCTCTCTTATGATGTTAACTCTTTCTCCCTATGGAATACAAAGCTTGCCAAGATGGTACAATAAGTTATCATGCAAATGATAATCCAATTCCTCTACTTGGTTACCTTGACTCAAGCTTGCGTAAACAACTTGAAAGTCATCATCTAATGCATATTGCTCAATATAACTTTCATGTAAAACAAAATTATGCTTGAGTAAATTAGTTGCACTAAGAATAGACCTAGAAAGCATATCAGCAAATTTATTGTAGATACCTTTCTCATACCTGATTACCAATTGGAATTGTTTAAGAAAACCCATCCATCGGAAGTGCCTTGATTGTTGCAACTATGATTGAGATTGCAAGTATTGCAATGGTTGATGATCAGTGTGAATGATTTTTTCCTTACACATCAAGTAGTGTTTCCATTTTTTCACACTTTGCACCAATGCGTACAATTCCTTGTCATATGTGGGATAATTAATCACTGCACCATTAAAAGTTTCCAAATGAAAACGGATAGGCTTGCCATGTTGCATGAGGAATGCACCCATGGCGTAGTAGCTAGCATCACTCTAAATCTCAAGTGATTGTCTCAAGTCTGGAAGTGCAAGTACTGGAGTTGTACAGATCTTTTCCTTCAATGCATCAAAGGCCTTTTTTTGTTTGCCTCCCCATTGAAAAACCTTTTTCACACTTGTCAATGCATGCAAAGGAGCTACTATAAGAGAAAAATTAACAATGAATTTCCTCCAATATTGGGTTGCTCCCAAAAAACTTCTTACCTCAGTAATTGTCTTGGGCCTTGGCCGGTTCACAATTAAATCAACCTTGGAGGGATCTATTTTCAACTCACCTCCTCCAACAATATGACCCAAGTAAACTAAAGAAGTTTTTCCAAACTCACACTTTGACATCTTAAGATACAATTGTTCTTTTTTCAAGACATCAAGTACTTTGCTTACATGCATGACATGTTCATCATCAGATTTACTAAAAAATAAGATCTCGTCTAAATAGACTATAACAAACTCATCAAGAAATGGAATCAACACATCATTCATCACACACATGAATGTAGTAGGAACATTACATAAGCCAAAAGGCATAACTAACCATTCAAACAAACCTTGTTTTATTTTGAATGTTGTCTTCCAAATATCTCCTTCAACTATTCTAATTTGATGATAGCCACTTCTTAAGTCCAACTTAGTAAAATAATTTGCATCTTTTAATTGATAAAGTAAATCATCTATTCTAGGTAGTGGATAACGATTCTTTACTGTCATTTTGTTCAATGCATGAAATTCCACACACATGCACCATGTTCCATCCTTCTTTGGCATCAAGACCACAGGTGAAGCACATGGTGAGGAAGATGGCCTGATGATCCCTTTATTCAACAACTCTTGAAATTGCTTCTTAATTTCTGCACTTTCCATCACTGACATCCTATACATGCCAATGTTAGGAAGAGGACAATCTTGCTGCAACTATATCTCATGTTGGATTCCTCTCTTGGGAGGTAATCCCTTTGGTTCCTGAAACATCTCATCATGTTGGTTAACTACATCAACCAATTCATATTTTAAATTTTAATCACAGCCTTTAAAAGCTTCATTATCAACATCACTCTTGCGTTTGATCATTAGAAGCACAAAATTCTTGCTTGAATTCACTAGTCTTTTCATATGCCCTGCATTAACAAGTGAAAGATTTATTTTCTTCTATGAGCTCTCACAATATATTCTACTCTATCTTTGAATAAATGATATTTATTTTCATGTCTATGGAAAATAGATTTTCTATCATAAAGGTACAGGCTGCCCAAAACTATGCGACATATATCTAATGGCACAACATCAAGCTCCACTTTATCTATGAAATTGGCAGTAATGGCAAATTTCAGTTTACACTTTCTAGTAACCTGCAATTGTGCATTGTCACACACCCATCCAAGTGGATATGATTTATGATCTGGAATGGTTTCCAAGTTTAAACTTTTGACAATGTTTTTAGATATAAGATTGGCTTGAGAGCCACTATCGAAAAGTGTATCAATCTTGTTATGTTTTGAGATCGCCCTTATGTGAAAATTTTATATTCTCCTATTTTCATTTGGAGTTTCATTTTGTGAGTTTGAAGAACTGGTGCTAGCAATGGATTCTTTTCCTTTTAACCCCATGGATATGATTTTAGTTTCATCGCCCGAATCGGATCACAAATCATGTTGAGTGGTTGCAGTTGTCTTTTGTTTTCCCTTGTTGTTGTTTCTTTTTGGTCTCATTTCAAAATGAAGCTTCCAACAATGAGCTTCATCGTGACCATCTCTGGAACAATGTTTGCATGTAACTTTCTCTCCTTCTTTTTTGATAGATGCATTTTTATTTTCCTTCCCTTTGAAACCCATTTCCTTTCCTTTACTCTTAAATGGATTTTTACTACCTTCTTCTGGGGTGTTTTTCCTCCTTCCCTCAAGATGAGTGGCTTGCACACACACATCATCTAGATTATTTGGATTAAACATTAAGATAGTATGCCCAAGGAAAATTTGTAAACCCCCTATGTATTTCAACAATGTGTCCTGTGATTGAAAATCTACACCTAACATTAAAAACATTTTTCTAAATTCTTGGGCGTAATCTTACACATTTTGACCTTTAAGCTGTCTAAAGTTCTGCCAATTCATGATGACTTTCTTCATATAAGCTAAAGGGTAGAATTTTCTTTTGATTGTAGCAATGAAATCAATCCAAGAAATTGAGATCTTGCCATGTTTTTTAATCTCCTCTTGGTCTTTGATTCCCACCATACTAGTGTTGCACCCTCCATTCTCGAGGAAGCTAACTGAATCTTTATGTCATCCTCTTGAAGGTTTTGAATCCTGCAATAGACCTCCAACTGACAAATCCAATTATCAAGCTTCTCTACTTTCACTTCACCATATACATGAGTAGCTCAAATTTAACATCAAGTTTTTAAAAAGGTGATCTACCAGTTCCTTTTGAAGTATGATGATGAGTATGAGTAAGGGTTGTGTTAGTGGGAGACGGTGAAGATGCTTTTGAAGAAGAAGATGAAGAATATGGTGGAAAGGGTGGAGTTTTGTCTCCATTTCCATTATTTCTATTTTCCAATATGTCCTCCTGAAGAACCTTCTCCTTTGGGAGGTTTGGAACTTTCACCTTGCAACCTGGTATTCCTCTCTTCATAGAGGACCTTCACCATCTCTTTCATATCAAAGAAATCCTTTCTGAAGGTCTTCTCATCTTCTTTCATGTTTATAGGTTCTCCTTCATGAGACATGATCTCTGGAGTCTCAACTACGACTTGAGGCTGAACTGGTGTTGGATATTGTGGCAACCTTGCTCTCCTTCCCCTTGACCCAACTTTATGGCTTCCAACTAGCTTCCCTTCTCCTCTTTTGAGTTTTAACCTTGTAAGCATGACATAAACTTGCAAACAGTTAAATCCTTCTTTCACAAAGAAAAACCATATGCTCTAATACCAAAAATGATCTGATTTAGAATATTAGATTGTTGTGCTAAGATCCTTCTTAGATTAGAAACAAAATGATTTCATTGTGTTTAAGGATTCATGAATTTTTGCAAGTGAAAAATGAGTTTTAAAGTTAATTTTATGAGAAATTTAACATAAATAAGAGACTTAACAGTAGCATAAACATATACAAAACATCATCAAAAACAAATTACAACATTAACATGATAAAGGAGTTCACCCCTCCTAGGCTATGTCTCCTTGGTCCAGCTTTCAATGGCTTGGGCCTCTCTATTATGCTAAAAAGTGTACAAATATGTGTTTAAAATACTCAAATGCTTTTAAAACCTGCTCCAATGAGTCCATAATACTCAAAAATGGTAACTAGCCTCTTTCTTCTCCTCATTTGGTCGAAAACTGCCTTAATTATGACTTTTGTCAGTCTTTCCACAATTTCCTCCTCCAAATTTGGCTAACTACCAGTTAAATTCATTATTTGGAGTTAATTCTAGTAGTTCTACCAAAATTGGCAGTCCCACCAACTTTCCCACTAATGAACCCATCTATATCGCAGTTAACGCCGAGTGGTCACATGCAAGGTGGTTACGTCTGGCAGTTAAGGCAACAATTCCGACTAGTGGCGGTAAGGTGGGATTCACATGTCGTCGTGAGGGAGGTTAGTTGTCAAGACTGGGGGTTGGTTGTGCAGTTATCATGGTGGAAACATAACCGTTGCGGACGAGGTAGTCACATGGGAGGGTCGCCAGTGATTACGCTGGTGGTCTCCCTCCAACCTGGCGGTAAGTTCATAATAATATAAACCCGCTTGCATTGATAGTTAAGAACCATCATGTGGGCACAATGGTAAGCCTTGACACTGTGAAATAGGAGGTCACGAGATCGAGCCCAACCTCCAACCTATCTTTCCAACCAATATTTTAGTCGACCATTAGGAGGACACGTGGTGGCCTCCGGTTTAGCCATGTGTCACCTCCTCATTGGCCAACAATATAACACGCAGACCAACGAAATTCTGACACTTGTCACCTTTCAATTCGCCAACTGTAAGGAATATTCCAAGGATATTCCACACAATATTCCAACGAATATTATTTTTTCTGACTGGTCTATATGGATGCCCAGTCAGCATTGCTATCAGCTCCTACACCAAATTTGCATGTTTGGGAAACGAAGAGATCACGTTTCTGGGAGCATACGATGTCTGTTTCATGCGAAATGAGTTGCGCCAGATTCAGGACGACGATCATTACGCGGTCGTTTAGGTTCCATAGAATTTTGAAAACTTTGATTTTTGAGCATAATTTTGAGCACCTGATCAATTGGACTCTAGCTTAGGACAAGGTTCTTCCATTGCTTTCACTAATTAGATTGATTATTTTACAGGAAGGATCGTCTTGCATGTGATGTCCAATCAACTAAAGTTGGGATGACCAACCTTATATCATAAACATATATTTCATTTGTTAATATGTTCAAACCTCAAGTTAATCTTCCATTCCCTTTTCACCAATATTTATTTTCAATTACAAGATCTTATCCGAGTGACTTTCATAAATTGTCTATGGAGGGAATGTTAGGCATGGTGTAAAGAAGGGGTCCTCACGGTGCTACAGTACACCTATGTGAAAATGCTACTACAAACAAGGATTGTGCATGCACAATAATGTTAAGCCAAAATTTGTAATGGCCTTGTAAGGACTAGAATGGTGTTGGGTGGGTTGAGGTTGGGCTAGAGATGGAAGGAGAGATGAAACCGAGAGGGGTAAGACAATTGGTTTTGAATGACCAAGGTCACAACAAGATGAGTTGACTCATGTAACTTTTTTGAGTGAGTTGACCTTTGCGTTATACGGGAATAGTGTCCACTCAGATGCTGATATTCCCACTAAGATGGGTGGCTATCTTAGAAACAAACAATCAAAGTCTACTATTGATTCCTTTTATGAAAATAGATGAGAGGAGAACCAAGAGGGCCAACCTGAGTCTTTCGCTCGATTCCTCTCTTTCTTGATAGAGTTTTGCTGCTCGCTCTTTGTCTGCTCAGCTTCAAAAGGACCTGTAGAATCACAACAACATACTACTATGCAAGAAACAAGGATCTAAATTCATAAATAAT
>APFE030175014.1:117950-179849 GCA_000404065.3 Pinus taeda | reverse complement strand
TAAGGTGTTCTGGGTTTAGTTCTGTGTTGTTGATCTGGTTACTGCTGTTGACTGTGAAATCTACATGTACTTGATGATCATTTGATGTATATGGATCCAGTTTGAAAATTCATGAAAAGTGGTCCTTGAAAATAATTAGGGGGCTGTAGCTCCCTTCCAGGAGAGACTGGAAAACGAGAGAGTTGTAGCTCTCTGCAGGTTGCAGCTTGCGTACTGGTAAAGGACTGCACCAGTACAAGACCATTGTAAAAGGAGTTTCTAATTTGAAAGAAAATAGAGACATGTTGCAGCAGGTGGTTTTTACCCACATTGGGTTTCCACCTTATATCTGGTGTTCTTTGATGTGACTATCTGCTTTTCTTGTTCATGCTGATTATTTATGGTACTGATATGCATTTATAATTCAGAGTGTCATTATGAATTTTTGGTCATGCCTTTTGGCCTTACCAATGCACCTTCAACATTTCAAGGTTTGATGAATTCAATTTTCAAACCATTCCTTAGAAAATTTGTGTTAGTATTTTTTGATGATATACTAATCTACAACAAGTCTTGGAAGGATGATGTTGAACATGTTGACAGGGTGCTACAACTATTGGAGGAGAAACAATTATATGCAAAAAGATCCAAATGTTTCTTTGGAGTACAAGAGGTGGAATATCTGGGTCATATTGTATCTCATGAAGGCGTTAAGGTAGACACTAGCAAAATTAAAGCCATTAAGGAATGGAAAATCCCCACATCCATAAAGCATCCACGAGGATTTCTCAAGTTGACAGGGTATTATCGCAAGTTTGTTAAGAATTATGGGAGAATAGCAACACCTCTAACAACATTACTGAATAAAGATGCATTTTCATGGACTCTAGAAGCAACAAAGGCCTTCGAACATCTTAAAGAGGCAATTTGACAAGCACCGGTCTTAGCTACACCGAACTTCACAAAAACCTTTATTATGGACTGTGATGCTTCAGGAAATGGAATTGGTGATGTTTTAATGCAAGATGAAAACCCATTGCTTTTGAAAGTTGTCCAATCAAAGGAAATTTTTTACAAAAAGCTATTTATGAGAAGGAAATGTTGGCAATACTCCATGCACTTAAGAAATGGCGACCCTACCTGATGGGAAGACACTTCAAGGTAAAAACAGATCATGATAGCCTTAAATACTTTTTAGAACAAAGATTATCCTCTGAAGATAAATAAAAGTGGGTCACAAAGATGTTGGGTTATGACTTTGAAATCATCTACAAAAAAGGGAAGCAAAATGTGGTGGCATATGCAATCTCAAGAAAGGATGAGGATGTGGAAGCATTGTTGTGTGCCATTTCTATTATCCAACTAGATTGGATAAATGAAGCAAGGGAGGAATGGAAGAATGACGAAGAAGTTGGGCACTTATTTTGAAAGTTACAACAAGATTCCAGTACATCTGATACATTTAGTTGGAAAAATGATTCTTTATGGTACAAAGATCGCTTATACCTCTGTAAGAATTCCCAACTAAAACAAAAGATTCTTATGGAATTTCACACTTCTCCCTTAGTAGGGCACTCAAGATTTTTAAAAGCTTACCACAGGGTTAAAAAGGAATTTTTTTGGGATGGCCTTAAATCGGATATTCCGAAATTTGTGGCAGAATGTTTGGTTTGCCAACAAAATAAAGTTGAAACAATTAAGACACCGGGTCTATTACAACCTTTATCCATTCCAAGCCAACGTTGGGAGGAGGATTCAATGGATTTTATCACAGGTTTACCAAGTCTGAGGGAAAGAGTGTCATCATGGTGGTAGTTGACAGAATTACTAAGTATGCACATTTTTGTGCATTAGCACATCCATTTAAAGCAAGTACAGTATCTATTGCATTTACGAAAACAATTCAAAAGCTACATGGACACCCAAAGATTATTGTAAGTGACAGAGTCCAATTTTCACTGGAAATTTTTGGACGGAATTATTTTCTTGTCTTGGTACTCAGTTAGCTCATAGCTCATCTTATCATCCTCAATCTGATGGGCAAACTGAGATAGTAAGAAAATGTTTGAAAGGATATCTTCATTGCATTGTATCTGATAAACAGACACAATTGGTCAAATGGTTGCCTCTGGCTGAATGGTGGTATAACACTTCCTTCCACACATCAACAAAAATGACCCCATTTATGGCACTTTATGGATATCAACCACCATCCATCACATCATATTTAACATAAAATTCTAAGGTTCAAGCAGTGGAACATCACATCGAGCATCAACAACAAGTCTTGCAACTCTTAAAGGATAATCTCATGTTGGCACAGAATAGAATGAAACAACAGGCAGATCAACATCGCAGTGAAAGAAGTTTTGATGTAGGTGATTGGGTATTCGTATGGCTACAACCATATAAGAAAATTTCCATCAAGCAAGCTAAGAAGGATAATAAATTATCACCAAAGTATTATGGTCCATACAAGGTGTTGCAAAAGATTGGCACTATGGCATACAAATTAGAGCTTCCTACAGCTTCTTGATTGCACCCAGTTTTCCATGTTTCATGTTTAAATAAGGTTCTAGGCGACAAGCTCTCAGTCCAAACAATATTGCCAGAACTTGATGAGGAAGGAAAAATTATATTGGAACCGAAAGCAATCATAGAAACAAGAACTCGACAGCTACAAAATCGATCAATTTCAGAATATCTTATCAAGTGGAAGAACTTATCCGCTAAAGATTCCACATGGGAGGATGTGAATTTTATACAGAAGCATCCAGAACTACTCAAGCGTTGAGGACAACACTTTTTTGAAGGAGAGGGGCATGTTGGGTCCCTATAATACTAGTGATTACCCCATTAATATTGTATTTGCATCCCTTATTCATATTGTTGTGCCCCTATTATCCCCATATTGTTATTACTGTGCCCCATAGAATCCCTCTATTTTTATTTATGTGGCTTTATATTATTATTGTTAGGTCAGCTGGGTTATATTGTGACTCCCTAGACTCCTATATATAGAATGGAGGTTTTTTCATTTGATTCATCTAGGAATTGTTCATTTATGTAATGTAAAGGAGGTTTCCCCCTCGAAGAGGCTGAATTCTAAGGCGTTGATCTATCTTTTCTATCTTTTCTTGAGCTGGTTTCATAACACAATATTTGTTCACTCTCAGAGTGGAAGAAGGATGAAAAAAATAATTCAAGAAAAAGGCAGCTATAGGACATCCTATAGTTTTCCTGTAGGAAATCCTGTAGCATCCTATTATGAAGAAAAAAACAACAACTCTATACCTAACCTTGAGCACAATGATTAAGAGAGAGGAAGCATGACTATAGGAAAAAGGAAACTCCTCTAGAGCTTAGCAACAATAGAGGAAGCCAACACCTGAACGTCAACAAGAAGACAACCCATCAACAAAATATGATCAACAAAAAAGTAAAATGCAGTCAAGAAGATGTACCTGAATCATGAGCAACACAACAACATCAACTCAACAACAACATGCATGTCTCTTCATCAACCATCAGATAGGTATAGGTATGCAATATTCTTGACCTCTTCTCTTGAGCATAGTATAGTTAGAAATTTGTTGTCAATGCATGAGAGATGAGGTTTTATAAGCTAAGGATGGGTTAATTATCTCAACCACTTCAACTAGTTAATTTCAGCTCACTCATTCACTCATGCAATGTGGAAAAGTCAAATTAGGACGGGTGATGATTTCGAGGAATAGGGACAACAATTAAAAGAATAAATTTATGCAAAGGCCAAATCACCATAGCACTCCAAGCCCTCCATCCATTTCATATTCACTATCTATCCATGATTTATCCATCCCATTTCATAATTTCAAGAACAAACCCTACACTCTGTCTCACCCTGAAAATTTCTTGAAAAAAAGAAAAACAAACACATCATCCTCTCCATTTTCAAAAACCTACACTACTCGTTCTGAGCCCTAGCATCATCTTAGAAGCCCTCTACATCATTTCTCATCACTCCCATATAGTTAGAAGACCCTAAAAGAGGAGGAATGACTACTACAGGAAGGTAGAATGTTGCTACAAGAAGGAAGAAAGGAGAAAATTGTGTTAAAACCCAAAATGGTAGTGCCTAAGAGAGACCTAATCAAAAGAGAGAAATCCAAGGCCATTAGGCAATCACCTAGGCCACAAAAGAGAAGAAGAAGGCAACAAAAGGAAATAAGGCATTCACCATCAAAATAGAACTCAAACTACAGTGATAAAAATGGTGTTCTAGGAGGTCTCTAATATCTTTCTAGCCTTTGTCCAAGGCCTAAAAGATGTTATAGAAATGGGAGAAAGGCATGGAGGTAAAGTTGAGGGCCTACCCTAGGCTTAGAATATCAGTTATGCTCAAAGCGGGTTTCTTGTAGTTTTAATAGGGTTTCCTGTAGTTTTGACAAGAACTACTATAGGATGTCCTAGTTCTCATCTAAAGGAATTTTGAAGGTTTCAGAGGTGTCCAAATGGTGGAACAAGGTAGTCGAAGGTTGATAAGGATGTGGAACACCTTGCGAAATTGAAAAATATTCAAAAACCCATCTTGAATAAGGGGAAGAAGGCAAACTAATGGTTTCAAGAAACAATGATTTCTCTATGCACAAATAGATTTTTAGGCTTGTCCTTGCAGAACTTACAGCCAAGATTCTTAAGAGAAAGGACTGAGGAATGCACAAGAGAGAGGCCACCAAGGCCATGAATGAGGCACAATGAGGTCACTATGTTTCTCAGAGGATGAGAAACACTTTCAACACGGGGGTATGATGGACCTCTAAATTATACATAAATTAAGGCATGTGCCTCTAAATTAAACATGAATTAAGGCCCATATAACCATTATTCTGCACATTAAACCTCTCTTTTTGCATTAGATAATGTACTTTTAACTTTAATATGTTCATTAGGAAGGCTTATGAATAATTGCATATTTGTGCCTAATATTATTTATTTTTGTGAAATATTATGAGAATATTGGGCAAATTATGAAGATTTGGAGGAGGAGATAATTTAGGGACTTGCTCCTTACTACAAGAGGATCAATATTAAATAATAAATCAACAAGATATTATGGAATTATTGCACAGATTGTGGAACTGAAATGATTGAGAAAATCTAGGAATGTATTCCCTGCCATTTAATGCAGATTTCTAGTATTGGGAACCAAATCCACTAATCAAGGGATTTTGGAGGTGAAATAGTCCACCTTTCATGGGGACTAATTCCTACTCATTTTTTATAAGTACCAAATTGAATTTTCGTCTAGGGGTAGATTTTTATTAGTCTTCTTGTGGAGAGAACTTGTATTTTTGTAGCTACATTGTATTTTCTTGCAGGGATGTAATTGTATTGATGAAAATAATGAATATTGGTGTCATGTTTAGCTTATAAATTTTGTTCTCCACCACAAGTCTCTGAATTTCCTTGGGCTTGGCCATCCTAGGAGCCTCAGATCCCTTTTGTATCATTTTCTTTTCTTCTTGTCACTTCTTATTCACATGCCTCTCTTGTTCTTGTTTCTTTCTATTTCTACACTTAGTATTAATGATTTCTTGTTGTAGCATTGGGTTAAATGCTTAATTTAAGTTATTTTTGAGGATCACAAGCATAATTTCATCCTTGTAAAATATTTGTAAGGTCATAGTAATCATTGAGTTTCTTGGATTAGTTTTCTTATTCCTAAATCTAGATTTTTGGAACTTCTTTGTGGCAAAGAACAATGAATTTCTACTATTTTTTATAGCATGCTAACAAGTTTCAATCGAGTTGTTTCCACTTGCATTAGATCACAAAAGCATTCTATTTTATAACAAAAATTACCCCATTGAATTTTCACTTGATTAGGTTAGGAATTTTATAGATTTACTAGCTCACTAGTTCTCGAATTTCCAGATTTTAGACTAGTAATTTTCCGCTATTTTTTTTACCATGGGTTAATTGTCTTTAAGTTTCTTAGGTTAAGTGGCAATTTTAATTTCTGATCTCTTATATTTCATACTAGTTTCGAAGCATTTTTGTATTGATTTCAATCACATCCATTCATGCACCTAGCCATTAGATGGTAACAATTATGTTTTCTTCCATTTAATAAATCTTCCCTATGCATAGATGAACTTGTGTATAGATACAATCAAGAATGCGTGTTTGTGTAGGATATTCTACATTACAAGGAGACTTCATCTCATTCACCTTTCCCAAGATTCATTCTACCTAGAAGACCACTTCCTAAGCTTTCGGCATGTTCCTGTAGTAAAATAGGGGATCCTGTAGGAGAACTAATACATCCTGTAGGAAATCTTGTAGCAGCCTATTTTGAGCCTGAATTAGGATTAGGCCCCTACTTGACCTCCATTCCATTAATACCATTATAACCCTCTTCCTCCATACCTGTCTCCCCTACCAAAGAACAAGGGAAGATTTGCATTTTCATTTATAAAACAAAAAGATTAAAAAAAAGAGTTATTTTATATTCACACATGCACATAGCAGTTAATACTCCCTAGATTAAACTCCATGCTCAGTTAGTTTAAATCATCACATGTGATAAATAGGGTTAGGATAGGTTTCTTTTACATTTAGTTCTTGATCTTTATGCAATTAGAATATGTTTGTTTCCTTGTACCTTATTTCTTGCAATAGGTTAAGGTTTCCATTTCGAGCATTTCATTTTCTAGAATTAGTTTAGGATTTGATTTCAGTACATGCACTCCATTACATCATGACAGTAAAGGAAGGACATATTGTATGCTACACATATAGTGCCAATACCTCTTAATTTTGTATGAATCCCGGGTTGATAATTAAATTCAATAGTATTGGGAGTTGTAGCATTCTTGTTGCAATACCGAGGTTCATCAATTGCTGCTAAGAAGCTATGATAGCTTGTCCAACATCACCTATGTTTTAAAGAGTTCAATAACATTATATGTTATGCTTTTCTGTGCAGAGATCAGGATGCTAAAATCACACATCCATTCAAAGCATCTTGATTTCCAACAATAAATGCATTATGCCAGGCTCTTAAAAAGTAAAGTTAATAGTAAAGTTGTCTTGCGGGAGAGAGATTATTTAAGTCATTCACTCCACCTGTCAATCTACAAAGCATTGTGAGGCTTATTGCATGCTTGATTGTGTTCCTTGAACACATGATATCATGAAAATGAGTGAAATGTAGCATTCAAATTTAGCATATGTGAGAAACACCTTGCAAGTTTAAATTTGAGGTTTGAAGAGATCCCTCCATCCAAAATATGATTCGTTTGTAATCCCTAAAAATTTGCAGCTGACCCAAACCTTCTTCCAGTGCTAATGTCATCAGAAATTTGGCAGCCCGTACCTCAACAACATTATTAGAAGATAGCACTCCTTCCTATACCACACCCAAAAACGAGTTTGTGAGATTCTTATAACTGTAGAACTCCTTTTGCTTCACTAGGGCCTATATTTACTTGAAAAGCCCCATTTGAAAAGGCACACGTTATAGATTTATCAATATCCACATCAAAGATCTCTCTTGTCTATCTTGTTTTTTTCTCCTGTAAGTAGTACTTGTATGATGCCTGAAATTTATAGAAGACCATGGCTTGTGTGACAAATTTGTCTTGGAAAAGGGTTACATTTCTTGTCAGCAATATTTCCAAAGGACAAATAGAGGTAGAGTGATGAGTCTTCTTTACCTCCTCATTATCCGATCGATCCAAAATCTTTTGCTTATAGATGTGTTAAAGAATTACATGCATAAATTGTAGCTTAACATAGAAAAATTAATGTGCACATGAAATATGAGGAGAAACACATAAATCCTAAAAGAAGACAACAAAATTTGATAATGGAGTTCGTTCGACTTGGACTGTGTCTCTGGGTCCTGCTCGATCGATGGGGAGGTCATCATTCATTAAGTGGCATGAGAAAGAAGAGTACAAGCATCAGTAAAAAAAGGAGTTTTATACCTCCATACTGAAAAATGGCCAAAAATGTAGAACTCTGATGGAGAAATGGACAACGCCATTGCGTTCCTGGCATTGAGAAGTGCTGAAACCATATAAAATTTGTTAAATTTTAACAAATTGAAAAATCAGCCCTCCTGAAAAATTCTGCCTCGAACTGCATGCATTTCCTCCTCTGCTTGGGCACATTGACAAACTACATTTAAGTATAATATGGGTGGTAGATTCTTCAATGAAATTATTATAGTGCAGTTGGTAGAAGGTCCGGTTAATATGGAGGAGGTTGGGAGGTTAAACCCCGCCTCCTCTTTTTTACATAACAATTTTCTTTTTTTTTAATATATTTTACAAACAAATTTTTTTTTTAAATGAAATTTGGTTGGGTTGGGCCCACCTTGGGCATCTTGCCCACCATACCCACCTCCCCAGTGTGTTTCATTAAGGTTGGTGCTTGTTGTTTGGGGGCGCGTGTCGGGATTGGGTCTGTGCCCCAAGGGCTGGCCCACCCAACTCCGCTTCGTAACTTTCGCGGGTTCCATTGTGGTGGTTCCGTGGGAGGGGCCTGGGGGTCGTGGCCTACCCCTCCACCAAATTTATAATATGTGCAGTTATGAGGGTTGGGGGATGGCGGGGTTGGTGGACCCCACCCCATTTTTTATGTTCTTTTTTGTTATGATAAAAAAATGCGCCATTTTCAAAAATTTTGTTTTTTAGCCGAAGGAATCTTTTTAACTAGGCCACAATTTTGCCTGGAATCTAGCCGGAGTTGGCCGAATTCCATCTACTAGAAAAGTGCAAATTGTGTCCTCGTAACTTGCTTAGTCATCAAAAGTCAACCCAACTTTGACTGCCTCTATCTCCTTCATTTGGACTCGGATTGGAGTGTCGTTCGCACCGTTGGAATCAGGGCAATGAGCACTTCGATCAAGTGTCAAGTTCATCACCTTTCCACCACTTTGAATTTTGAGCTTTTTCCACGCCACTGTGTTTGGAGATCCACCTGGATCAATCCTCCCCATTGAGGAGCTTTTGGACCGCCAAAAGCTTTATTAGTCAATTGGAAAGTGAGGTAATTGTTCCCTCACTCTTTATTTTTCCAGCCATTTTCCCTTGTTAGGATGCATCCCCTTGAAACCAACTCGAAGGTATTCCACATCTCACCGTCGTGAAGTCCTAGTTTTTCTGTCAAGGATGATGTCTTCAAGTAACTCATCAAGATACTCTGGTGCAAAGTCATCAACTATAGGAACCATGCCTACCTCTTCGGTATCCATAATCAATGGTGGCTCATACAGCTTTAAGTTCTCCACATTCACTATGGAGTACATTTGCATATATATTAGCAAAACAAGATGGAAGGCATTGTTTCCAATCTTCTCCAAAATGATGAATGGACCATACCAGATTGGTCGCAACTTCTTCCCTTCTCCCTTCATCATGTCCTTGCTGATATGGAACCACATTTTGTCGCCCACTTGAAATTGATAGTCGACTCGGCATTTGTCATGTCGAGCCTTGTAACGGGTTTGACTTTTCTCTAACTACTCCTGTATTGCTTGTTAAATCAACTAGATCCGCTGAATGAACTGCTGTGCTTTGTACCTGTCATCACATCCACTAGACGCATATTCCCTTCCAAAGACCATATCAAAAGGGTCTTTTGGCAGGTCAAATGGTGACGATGCGTAGATGAGTGCATTGCACGGTTGTAGGAATGTTGCACATATGGAAGATGCTCATCCCCCAACTTAGGATGTTTCCCACAATAGCCTCACAATAAGTGCATCACGGTGTAGTTTGCAACCTATGTCTATCTGTCAGCCTATGGATGCAATGTCGTGCTTCTTTTCAACTTGGTGTCCATCATCTTCCACAAGTTGGTCCAAAAATCTTTGAGAAAGTGAGAGCCCCGATCTAACACAATCGATGTGGGCAACCCAAAATGGACCCAAACATGACAAAAGAAAAGATAAGTAGTCTTCTCTGCAGTGATCTGCCTTTTACAAGGTATTAAAATACACATCTTACTAAAATGGTCAACGATGACATACAAATAGTCATGACTTTTTCTATACAAAGGCAAGCCCACTACAAAATCCATTGACACACTCTCCCATGGATGACTTGGAATAGGGAGTGGTGTGTAGAGCCCAAGTTTTCTATTAGAGGGCTTTGAAACAGAACACATCACACAACCCTTTACATAGTGAGTCACAATGTTCTTCATATGAGGCCAAAAACAAAATCTTTATATATGACACAAAGTTTTTTCGACACCAAAATGAGTAGACACAAGGGAGGTGTGGGCCTCCCAGATTACATGTACCCTTTCTCCTGTGGGTATGCACAATTTTCCAAGGTGATACAACAATTTCTCCTGCAAGTGATAGTTGTCCACCTATGAACCATGGGTTAGTTTTGGATAAATCTCCTTAAAGTATCATCGTTAGCATATTGTTCAGTATAATTTTCAAAAGATAACAAAGCATTATGCACAATAACATAAGAAGAAATAGGAGGATGAGATAGCATATCGACCACTTTGTTGCTAGTGCCCTTCTTATACTTTATTACCAGATGAAACTGTTGCAGAAAACCCATCCACCTGAAATCACGAGATTGGTGCAACTTGGTCTCTGACTGAAGATACTGCAAGGATTGATGATCCGTATGGATGATGGTCTCCTTGCTGATCAGGTAGTGTTTCCACTTTTTCACACTCTGGACCAAGGTAGATAATTCCTTATCATACGTGGGATAGTTTATCATAGCTTGAGGGAACTTCTCTGAATGGTAACATATCGGTTTCTTTTGCTGCGTCAATACAACTCCCGTGGCATATTTGTTGGCGTCTGTCTCAATCTCGAATGGCTGTTGGAGATCTGGTAAGGCCAATATGGTACGGTGTTGATCTTTTCTTTCAATGTTTTGAAGGACCTCTACTGCTTTCCTCCCCATTGAAAGACTTGCTTCACACTTGTCAATGCATGTAAAGGTGCTGCAATAATAGAGAAATTGGCAATAAATCTCCTCCAATATTGTATTGCACCCAAAAAGTTGCAAACCTCAATTACACTAGTAGGCTTAGGCCAATTTACAATTGCTTCAACTTTAGAAGGATCAATTTTTAGCTAACCATGACCAACAATATGACCTAGGTAAACCAAAGAGGCTTTCCCAAACTCACTCTTTAACAATTTTACATAGAGATTTTCGTTTTTCAATACATCAAGCACTTTCTTCACATGACATACATGTTCATTCCAACTTTTACTAAAGATAAGAATATCATCTAGATAGACAAGAGCAAATTCATCAATGAAAGGACTAAAGAGATCATTCATCACCCTCATGAAATTGGTTGAAGCATTGCAAATTCCGAATGGAATCACCATCCATTTGAACAACCTTTGTTTGGTCTTGAAGGTGGTTTTCCACACATCCTGCTCTGCAATTCAGACCTGGTGATAACCACTACGCAAATCCAATTTGGTGAAATATATAGCATTCTTTAATTGATCTAATAAGTCATCAATGCGGGGAAGAGGGTAACGATTTTTCACGGTGATTTTGTTTAGTGCTCGATAATCTATGCACATCCTCCATGTGCCATCTTTCTTTGGCACTACGACAATTGGTGAGCTGCATGGAGAATTACTCGGTCTAATGAATCTTTGGTTCAATAGTTCCTGCACCTTCTTTTTGATCTCCTCCATCTCAATGGCCGACATCCTGTACATGTCAATATTTGGTAAACGAGCGTCATGCTGCAAATGGATCTCATATTGGATTTTCCTCTTCAGAGGTAATCCCTTTGGTTCTTGAAACATCTCATCATAGTTATAAATTAATTCACATAATTCCTTTTTATGCACATGATCACAACCCTAGAAAGCATTGGATAATTCTGCATATTTTCCCCTTACAACCATAAGAATGCAACCCTTACTGGAATTCACCAACCTCTTCATTTGTCATGCAGTTAGAAGGTTGGGATTGATTTTAGTTTGATGAGCCCTTACAATATATTCTACCCCATCTTTTGTGATTTGGTATTTATTTTCATGACGAAAGAAGATTTCTTTTCTATCATATATAGATGGACTCCCTAACACCATGCCACAAATATCCAATGGTATCACATCAAGTTTTATCTCATCCACTAACTTAGAAGCGATCACAAATTTAACCTTACACTGCTTAGTTACATTCAATTTTGCTTTATCATATATCCATCCAAGTGGGTAAGGTTTTGGATGTGGTTTGGTTTCCAAGCCTAGCTTCTTTACCAGGGACTCTGAAATTAAGTTTTCTTGGGATCCAGTATCAAATAGAGTTTCCACTTTTGTATGATTTATGATAACTCTAGAATCGTGCCACTGTCTTCTCCACTTTTGTATGATTTATGATAACTCTAGAATCGTGCCACTGTCTTCTGCGTGTCTTTTCCTCCATACTTATTTGGTCTCTTTTCCGGGTATTGTTTCCAACAATGATCATCGTCATGGCCTTCCTTTTTGCAGTGATTGCAATAATGTCTTTCTCCTTCATCTTTCTTGGTTGACGTCGTCCTCTTCTCCTTTCCTTTTCCTTTCACTTTGGGTTTTCCATTTGGAGGTTTGAAAGGTGGTTTCTTGAAATGATCATCTCTTTCATTTTTGCCTTTGTTCTCAAGATGAATTGCCTTCACACTGGCGGAGTCAATAGTAGTTGGTTCAAACAGTAATAATGAATGTCTAAGGTAACTATGTAATGATCCAATATACTTAGCTACTACTTCATGTGAGTCAAGTGAAATGCCCAAATTAAGTGCCTCTTTTCTAAATTCCTCTATAAATATTTGAACATCCTGACCTATACCTTGCCTTAAGTATTGCCAACCCATTAAGGATTTTTGTTTGTAACCCAAGGGATACAATTTTTCCTTTAATGAAAAAATGAAACTAGGCCATGAGGAAAGAAGATTACCCACACTCTTACTGCTTCACAATTTTCTCTCCCACTAAACAAGAGCAGTGCTACTCAGTCGAAGAGAGGCTAGCTGAATTTTTGCCTCATCCTCATCAATATGTTGAATACTACAGTAGATTTCAATCTGCCTAATCCATTTATTAAGCTTTTCTGCATTACTTTCACCATTAAACATGGGAAGATCAAATTTGACATCTAATTTAAAGAAAGGTTTCTTAAATGCATCCTTTGAATTTCTATGATGATGGTGATGAGAGGAAGAAGAACTTTCACTCGTGGAAGGAGAAGGAGGGGGTTCTTCTCCACCATTTCCACGCACTGAACCTTGTTCTTCTGGATTTCTCTCTTCTGCTTTCCCTAGACTTGAAAGAAACTAACCAACATTCTTTTCCATTATAAAGAAGGTTTTACAGAAATTGTGCTCTTCTTCATGACGAGCCTCTTCATCTGCCATGTTTCTCCTTTGATGTGCACACCCCACTTCGGGATCAAAAGAATTTAGTTACCCTTCGCCTCTTTGGATCCTATTTCTTGTTAGCATACAAACATGCAATTCACATCTAAAAAAAGACCTGCTCTGATACCACTTGATCCAAAATCTTTTTCTTATAGATGTGTTAAAGAATTACATGCGTAGATTGTAGCTTAACATAGAAAACTTAATGTGCACATGAGAGATGAGGAGAAACACATAAAACATAAAAGAAGACAACAAGACTTGATAACGGAGTTCTTCTGACTTGGACTATGTCTCCAGGCCCTGCTCGATCAATGAGGAGGCCTTCATTCATTAAGTGGCATAAGAAAGAAGAGTACAAGCATCAGTTACAAAAAGGAGTTTTATACCTCCATAATGAAAAATGGATGAAAAATGCAAAACTCTAATGGAGATGGACAATGCCATTACGTTCGTGGCATCGAGAAGTGTTGAAACCACATAAAATTTGTTAAATTTTGGCATAGTGAAAATTCAGCCCTCCTACAAAATTATGCCTTGAAATGCGTGTACTACCTTCTTTGCCTGGGTGCACTAACAAACTTTGTTTAAGTATAATCTGGGTGGCAGATTATTCAATGAAATTGTTATAGTGCAGTTGGTAGAAGGTCTAGTTAATATGGAGGAGGTTGGGCAGTCAAATCTCGCCTCTCTTTTTTACATAACAATATATATTATATATATATATAATATAATAATATTATATATATTATAATATATAATATATATTTACAAACAAAAAAACAAAATAAAATAAAATGAAAGTTCGGTTAGGTCGGGACAGCCTTGGGTAGCCCTCCCATCATACGCACCTCCCCGGTGCATTTGATTAAGGTTGGCGCTTGTTGTTTGGGGGCGCGTGTCAAGATTGGGTTCGTGCCCCAAGGGCTAGCCCACCCAACTCCGCTCCGTAACTTTTATGGATTCCATTGTGGTGGTTCCGTGGGAGGGGGGCAAGGGTTGTGGCCCTTCCCTCTACCAAATTTATAATATGTACGGTTATGAGGGTTGGGGGGTGGCGGGGTTGGGGGCCCCCACCCCCTTTATTTTATATTTTTTTTGTTATGATAACAAAATGGGCCACCTTTAAAAATTCTGTTTTTAAGCCAAAGGAGACTTTTTAACTAGGCCACAATTTTTCCCAAAATCTGGCCAGAGTTGGTCAGATTTTGTTTGCTGGAAAGGTGCAAATTGTGTGGTCGTTAAACCTACCCAGTCATCAAAAGTCAACCCTACTTTTACTGCCTCTATCTCCTTCATCCGGACTCGGATTGGAGTGTCATTCACACTGTTGGAATCAGGGAAATGAGCACTTCGATCTGATCTCAAGCTCATTGCCTTTCTGCCACTTTGAATTTTGATCTTTTTCCATTCCACTATCCCTGGAGATCCACTTGGATCACCAACAATGATTGTAAATATTCCTCAATAGTTTTCTCCATTTAATGGCCAATTTTAATGAAGAGAAGGAACAAATAGAATATGACAATCCACATAGATCTAGCTCTAAAAGGTTTGAGCTATCTTGAAATTCCATGAAATATGCCTTTTAGGTCATGTAAAAACCATCTAAAAGTCTTATATGCTGAAGTCGATGTGTATTTATGTGCTAGGGTATTCTTCAGAATCAACCACCCAATCACCATGGCTTTAATAAAAGGGTTTCCTTCTAGTTTCCCTTAAATATTTGAATTCACTTGATTTCCTTGTCCTAGTCAAACCGTCTTCTATTAGCCCTTTGCAAATGTTAAATCAAGGAATGGGTCTTATCACAAGGTCCTTCAATCTTGTACTCAGAGAATGATTTCTTGTAGGACTATTCCCAATTTTCCAGATAGGCCCCATAGCATCTAGAATCGTTTTGATCCCCCTTTATCTTGCACTTCCATAAAATATGCTCAACTTATTTTTCCTTTTAGGTCATGCAAAAACCATCCAAAATTTATGTATACCAAAGTCCATCTTTGTCTATTATGTTGTTCTTGAGAATCATCCACCCTAGCACCATGAATTTAAAGAAAGAACATGCTTCCAGTTTCTGTGACATATTTGAATTCACTTGATTTCCTTGTCTTAGACAAACCAACTACTATTGAGAATCTGTGCAATTGAAAAACAAAGGTTGGATCTTATTACAAAATTATTTTGTCATATACTTAAAGAAGGATGTCATTTAGGAATATTTCCAGTTTTTCCATGTACACCCCTTAGCATCTAGACTTGCTTTGAAAAAACTATCATCATAAATGATCTTATAGAGTTGCATAAAAGATTCACTATCTTCTTCCTCAAGCCTTTGGGATGACCAAATGTTCTCTATAAAAACCAATTCTTGAATATTCAACATGTATAACCCCATTTATGAACTCCTTTCTTGGATGTTTTTAATCCTACAATGGAGGGGATTAAAATCATTTGTTATCTATCTGAAAATAAGATCCTAATTGACCTAATGATATCCCAACCATTTGTAGGCTCTTCAAATTCCAATGCATCTCTTTGAATGCTAGCTTCCAAGACTGCAATTCCTTTTTGAGGATTACTAAACCTGATATAACAAAACCATGTGTTCCACTTATAATGGGAAAACCATAACAACCCTTTTATACCACCAATATGTATAGAATTTTGCATGTTGTTGTTCTATATTTATCCCTAACAACAATTGAACCTTTCAATGACAACCATTTTGGGTGCCTTGGATCTTGAAGGAATTATCTTGTGAATTCCACATTGGATAATTTCATTCTCTATTTTCAAACTTTAAGCAATTAGGTCTACAAATCTGGCCTCTGTGTGATGGCACTATGGTGCTAGTGGCAATGACTTGAATGATAACAACACCTCAACATTTCCCAACCTGTGAATTTAAAGCTTGATCTATTTTGATTTATATTTCGGCATGCAATCCACAAGAAGAAACATAATACAATTTCAAGTGGGTGTTACTTGGCCCTAACTTACTCTCACTACAAGGATTGTAATAGAAAAAATCGATCATATGATCAATGGCTTCTTCTACTTCATCTTCATTCATTTCTTCTACCTTTTATTGTGCCTATGTATAAAAACATTCCTTTTGGTTCATATTTTTGGCCCACTCTCTATTTGGCTATATCCGCATCAACCCAAGATAAGGGTAAATAACAAGAATAAAATGGAGGATTTTTTTCATTTACTTTGTAGGTTAAACGTTCTATGAGAGACACCTTTTTCTCCACCTTCAAACTTCATGTACACTTGATCACTTTCTCAATATTCTGTAACTCTTATTATTTTAATTTACTATCCTCCACTCTCCAGTTCTTTCATGTTGTTAATTAGCCATTACATGCATAATTCAACTTCCTCTCACACTTATCAATAAGACAACCTGGTGCTTTGTAACATGGGAAGGCATTGATAGAGTTTGACCTAAGTGATGTGAGAAGAGTCTTACCCTCTATGGGGATTGAAAAAGTGTCTAAGGGAGATATATATGCCTCTATATGAAAGAATACACCATGCATCAGTGATGGATTTTGATGAGAAAAATGCCCCATTATAAAAATGGTCAAATTTGTGTTGTCCACATGATGTAATACTGCCCACAACTGACCAAACCTTTGCCTTCTACTAATTGGAAGGAAAATTTTTAACCCAAAGTGACTTTCCTCTTGTTTTGTCTGGTGTTCAAGCTAGGGAATCTTTTTGATGCCTTAGTCTAATCATGATCTCCACTAATTTTCCTTTTTGAGCATTCCACCCCACTTTCCAATCACCTACCAGACCCGATTGTTCTGCATTTTTCCACATGGTATCCTAGAGTTCATGTTGATCAACATCATAAACATTTGCAAGATACTAAAAATTTACTAAATGAAGATGGTGAATAAGATTATTTGATAGTCTGTTTTCATTCATATACACCTAATCAATGGAGTTTCCCCCATTTACCTATTTGCCTGTCTCAATGGTCTTTAATGAGGTGGTACGTTGCCATTAAAGCCTTCCATACAATTTATCTCCTTGCCTAATGCCACCCATTCTATTGGATTTTTAATCCATTTCTCTATACTATTTGGATCTATCTATTTTATTGTTATTATTTATTCGTGGTCTTACTAGCGATTACAAATCTTACTATCCAAGATCAAACTATGCTTTAAGGTTGCTTCTGTACTTAATCATCTCCTTGTTCTATTTAGTTAGAGACTTGATATTTTTTCTATTACTCTTTCCATTCTTTGATAGAGTAGTTGTTTTTGTAGTTAATTGTTCCCATCCTATATAGCTAGATACTTAAAATATTTTCTATTACTCTTTTCAACTTTTGATAGAGTAGTTGTTTCTAAACTTAAATTCTCTCTTGTCCTATTTAGCTAGATACTTAATATTTCTCTTTATTTCATTTTTTGATAGAGTAGCAATAGGACATATGTTTTCACAATTCTCATTCTCCTGTACTTACACTAAATGTACTATTGAGCCTTATTGACCTACTATTATGGACCATGGTCATTTGTTGGACATTAACAAAATTATCTTATGTTACCTATTATAGACTAGGGTTATGTTTCCATGACCTGGAAGGGTAAGCAGAATGGGAAATGGGAGTGTATAAGGTTTCAGGTATCATAAATGTTTTAGTATCTTATAGTTTCAGACTTAGGGTATAGGGTTTTAGGTTACCCAAGGAACCAATATATGAAACATATACAAAAGCCAAATATCACCTTCGTTATATGTGCTTGTTATAATCACAGTCATTGCAAGTCGCTTAGATATTGTTTTGACAGATGATTAATTTTCTTCACTTGTTGAATATTACAAGCACACAATATATCCCTGTGAAAATTGGAAGCAAGCATTGACCAGTTGGCAATGATGCAAAATTCATGGAAGGAATTACAAATTTTATAGTATAAGCAGTAAGTTTAGAAAACACATGTATATCATGATGGATAGCCTTGAATATATATAGTATATAAAAGCAAAATTTATGAGGTTTTCCCAAATTGCTTGGCAACAAAGATAACTCGAAAAGTACTACCGATATTCAACAACTTCCTTCTTCTTTCTAGTTAAAAATCTTACCAAAAACTATCACAATGTCAATGAAAGGTTGTAAACCATTCAAAGGTCATCTTCTATTACATTACTTTATGCACCAACATCTAATAAATTGAATAGTTGTTACTAGTGAAGACATGCTTATACTCTCTATTGTTGGGTCGTGTGAACCATAAATTGGGGAAGACTATCATGTTACTGGTATCTATGGATCAGGGAAAACTTCCACAATTGTCTTCTTTATAAAGAAAAAATTATGTGTTTCTCATACTATTTCTTAAATTTAGCTTACCATAATTGGTTGCAAATTCAATATGAAAATGCCATTGACATCTAGGATATCAACAAACAAAAGAACATTGACTTTGCATTCTAGTCTAGGTTTTTGACATTGAATTGTTGTTTTACTTAACATTCCCTCTTTGTGGCAGTTGCATTTGAAATGTTGGTTGAGAAGACGACAATTATGTCACCAGAAGTATTGGTGGCTAGAGGTCTTCCTTGTTGCAGGTGCAAAATGCTCCTTGTCATCACTTACTCTTTATGGTTTTATTAATTTGTGTCATTGCATTATGAGTAGTGTTGGAATACATGTTCTCAAATCAGAGCTAAAGTTTAATGCCAAGAAGTCTACAAGTTTCCATGGAGATTTAGGGGAATTACAATTCATAAGTGGATGTGGAGTATCATCTTAACTTCCTTCTATTTCTTCAGACGGGTGTAGAATTCAAGGGAGTTTGTGTTCACATAGTTTCATAAGTATGTGAATTACTTGACATAAGTTTCAATTTAATTGAAGAAACCAAATGTCTTAAACGATATTAATTAGCTACTAATAAAATAATACATCTATCATGTATTGGAAAAAAATCACACTTATAAATAATTACATTTTGTTTTACATTGGAAAAGGTGTGATGCACACTATTATGATTAAAGTTGTTTAAATTTATTATAAAATAAATAAATATAAGAAAAATATAACATTTATTAAGACAATCAAATAATGAATGAAATAAAAATCCAATAATTATTTATATCAAGAAACTATGAAAATTACCAAGAAATATTAAAATATATATAAATATATATATTATAATATATATGAAACAAAATGTTTAAATTAATTGTTATAGAAAATTTATAACGGGATAGATTTTATAATTTTGCACGATAAAAATTATGTGTTATCCTTGAAGGAAACAAAAATTCCAAACCTTGAAATAAAAGATTGGTTAACAAAGATAGACACCCGATTAAAAATTGAATATTATTAATCATAAATTTAAGAATTAATTTTATTTTAATAAAATGATAATATTATAAAATATTTTAGATATTTAATTGTAAAATAGTTAATAAATAAATATATTTTTTTTTATTTTTAAATTTCTTAATTTGTTTTATTTTTTTATTAACATAATCACATTCAAAATATTAATGTGGTTGGTATAATCGAAAGTTTCAATTATTAACCCAAAAAAAAGTTATTGCAACAAAAATATTATTATTAACTTTGATTTTATTAAAAATCTTAGATTATGATAAAAAATAGAAGCTTTGAAGGGTTTTTATCATTTACAACCAAGATATAAGGCAGGCTTTCTAAAATTAGGGATGCTTTGAAAATCCCTAGGAAATTGGTGGGCAACTCACAAGTCAATGCAACCTAACAAACTATGCAACACATAAGCTGTTGATAAGCTTGGGGACGAAGCATAAATGTGAGAAATCCCTTGAAATAAGAAGTCTTCCCCTAATTAGTGAGTTCCATAAAAAAATTATCAAATTTAAAATATAAAATACGTAATATAAAAATATAATTTATAAAAATATGATAACATAGAGAAGCTAATTTAACATCATAGTATAATTTGCCCATGTATTAACAATTATTTGTCGATCGGTATTTGGCCCATAGTTCACCCTAATAAACCTCTTTTTGGTTTTCCTATCTATAAGTGTTAGGAGTAAATAAAGAAGAATTTATTTACCACCTCTAGTTTAATTTAAGATTTTTATTTTTACCATATTTTTATAAATATATGGTATTGCCCATGGTATTAATAATTAATTCCATATGTAATTTAATAATTACCATTATAATAATTTCAATCCAAAACTAAATACCATATATAATATTCATTTAATCTTGATATAAAATATAGTAACTACTAAAATATTAAAACGAATTTTTCAAATTTATATTGAAAATTAAATATTTAAAACAAATATATTTAAAAGAAAAAAATTAAAAAATTACTTAAAAATAAAAATAAAATATGAGGGTTATAAATTTTAATAATACCATATTAAAAAAATAAATTGATTCCTAAAATCAATTTTAGGTAAAAGAATTTAAAATATATTAAGATTATAATCCTCCTAAATTTGTAAATCAATAATATAATAATTTTATACTAATATAATAAATACATTGAAAATATAATTCAAAAAAATATTGAATAATTATAAAAACTTCAAATTGAAGTTCTACCGTCGTAGTACTACTGTGGATTAACTGAACATTAGTACATTGGAGGGCTGAGATAAGTATTCACTTTGGCAAAACGTTCATGAACTCCGCTCGCCTTTTGGGAAGTTTAACCAAAACGAATTTTCTTTCGACACTAGTACATGGGAGGGATAGGATAAGTAATCACTCTGGTAGACACTAGTTCATTGAGGGGTAACATAAGTAATCACTTTGGTAAAAAGTTAATGGTTGAATAATGTTTTTGGTGACTCGTAACCTAACAGGTAAACTTTTCTTTTCCCTGGAAATGAGAAGCCCAACCTCATCACAAGAGCAGGGATTCTCGGTCGTTGTATCAGCACATGAATTGTAAATCGTCATAATTGGTTTTACCAGGCTTTTCATTTACATGCTTCAAGATAAAAATACTTACATAAAATAAATAATTAGTAAATAATTTATTAACATAATTATATTAGATTTATTTTAAATAATAATTTCTAATTATAAAATAATAAATGTTATTAAAAATTATTGATAGACATTATTTTCCACTTTCGTTTTAATTTACATTAACTGTCCAAATATAACCCATTTCATACGTGTACTTCAAGATAATACAGGAAACCCATCTCATATATATATGTGTATATATATTTTGGAGAGAATTAAATTGTAATTTCTTTGTTCGAATTAGCAACATATTTTTTATTGCAATGGTGGATACTTCCGAGAGTTATTGTGGTAACTGCACGTTCCTAAAATTTAGGAATGCAGTCTGCTCACATGGCAACCCTGTCACAGCCTTCTGCTCATATGGCAACCCTTTCAAAGCCTATCACAGCCTATTTTGCCTAGATTTTAATGCAATTTTAGTTATCAAGGAATTTTGTGCAAAAATATATATATAAATATATATATATATAAAAGGATTTCAATATTTTTGGAAAACAAATAACCATGGTATTATTTAAGAGTCTTACTACGAGTTAAGGTGGAAATGTTTCTGCAATGTGCATCTTTTTGAATCCAAAGAATGTATGGACCTATTTTATACCAAATTCCATTAGCCAATTTTAATGTTCCTCTTTAAAAATTGTATCAGTGCCAAGTCGACAAGAATTGTACCAATACCAAGTTTATAAGCACGTTTCTTGAACATCTTGAATGATGCTGAGCATGTTTAAGGATGTTGAAAATTGTCCCTCCCGTAAACTTGGTATTGGTACAATTCTTATTGTCAGTCTAACTCTGTATGGTTTGCAATAGTTGTATAGTTGGCTTATAATTGGTCATTATGTGAGGATTTCTTTTTGTGCTTTCAAAGGTTACTTTGTGATCAGTGCAGTTGTTTGCAATAGTTGTATAGTTGGCTCATAATTGGTCATTATGTGAGGATTTCTTTTTGTGCTTTCAAAATTACTTTGTGATCAATGCAGTTGTTTGCAATATTTGCTTTGAATAGTTGTCTTCTAATGTGTTTATTATGTGATTATTTCTTTGTTTGTGCTTTCAAAGATTACTTCACTTTGAATAGGCATAGCATCAGTGTTACTTGGGAGCGGGAGCGAAAGCGGGGAGCAGGAGCGAAAACGGGAGCAGGAGCGACATTTTCAGAAGCTCCCGGTTTGGGAGCGAATCTCAGAGCCTTTTTATTATATATATTAATTATATATATTATATATATATATATATATATATGTCAACAAAAACATGTTGAATAATGAATTAGATATTAAAAAAAAAAACCATAGATTGAACCATACAACAACAATCATCTAGAAGTTATAATCTTCATCAACCACATCCACAAGTTAGTAACATAGTAACATACAACATATTGAGTTTCATGATTCATCAATCCTAAAGTTTCAAGCTTTTAAAATTCAATATATAACATTTATCATCATTGATCACCAAAGTTGTACTTGTAAGCTAAGTGTAACCATTACAACAAATAATATCTAACATGAAATGAAATGTTATAAAATGAAATGAAATGAAACAACTTTCAACTTTCACGAAGTATCATATTCATAATCCATTACTAATGAGTTATAATTGCCAACTTCAAACTTCAAACTTAAATTGTCATATATTGTTTACAAAAAATATCATAATAAATATGTAAGAATCAATAGTTATAAAAACTACTAGAAACTAGAAAAGACAAGTAAATCTATTATCTATTGTTAATGCTTGGGCATCTTGCCGCCATGAGAAATGTCTAATTTTTTAGTCTTGTTGGAAAATCGGGATCTTTGTCATTAATATCACCCTCTAAGCATTAATATCCATGGGTATCCTTGTCATTAGCTCTAGATCTGTATAGGGATCTTTGTCATCAATATCACCCTCTAAGAATTAATATCCAGAGGTATCTTTGTCATTAGCTTTGGATCTATATAGGGATCTTTGTTATTAATATCACCCTCTGAGCATTAACATAAGATAGAAAAAGCATAGCATGTCAGGTCAAGATTTTGTTTGAGTGATGTGTACATTTTTAGGAGGGTCATGATAGAGGAGTTCAACAACCAATGTCACTAACATCAAGGTACATAGAGGGATTGGTGCTATTGATTAAATACGAGTTCCATACCCTAATACATGACAAAATCCAATGGAAACATTGCAATCCCCCCAATCCTGAAATCCTGAAAAACTTATAAGTCTGCTGGATTTTGAATGAAATCTAAAATTCTACTTTCTACGTATGAAATCCAATGAGGTCGGAACCACTCTCAAACATCCTGAGTCATTTCATAGTAATCACATATCAATACTAGTGCCATAGGCTTGATCATTACGCTGCCCCACTCAAAACTTATTTGTTTCTCTGAAAAAAATTGCATTTGGAATATTATTGCAAAAAAGACTAAACGCTCCTGAAAAACCAGGGAGCATTATTTTTTTGCCGGGAACACACTCCCGAGTAGCTCCCGAGTCTCTCCTGCCCAGAGTGCGAATTGGGAGCGGGGGCGCTGCCCCGCAACCCTGCTACAGCAAGGTTGAACATCTTTTATCAAAATCATGCTTCCCTAGTTGGGCTTTGGATCCCAGTTAGTGTCAATGGTTAATGTTTTCAATGCATTAGTGCTTGTATCAATGAATAGGATTTTCTTGGGCAAAATTGTTCTTCGCAAATCTATTAGGCAGGGGTGCCCTTTAATTTCTTATATCGGTGTGCTAGTTGTCGATACAATAGGTTACATTCTTGATAAAGCCAAATTACAAGGGTGGGTGAGTGCAGTTTCCATTCCAAGGTGGAAGTGTTAAATAACCACTCTATCCTTAATTCACCATTCTTAATTCAACTGACTCTTGACTTTGTGGGTACTACCTTAAATTGTTTAGATACTCTTCACATCGCAGCAGGTGCAGTTATTAGCAACCAGAAATCTAATTTCTCGCTCACTAAGAGAAAAGTTATTCCTAGCTAGGTGAACCAGCCATGGTAGCAAGTTAATGGCATGCAGATTGTGAGGTATCTATGAGTTCCCTTTGGTGTTAATGTTTCCTTAGTTGACATGTGGGACCGATGTCTTCAAAAGGTTTCCCATGAGATTATTGGGGTAGCAAGATTTTTTTAGGCCAGCCTTGCGTATTGTGTTTCTAGTCGGTTCCCTTCCAGCACCCAGTTTGGCAAATTAGAAATAACTTTGGTCCAAGGTCAGTGGTGAAAGGGGTCCTCCATTGGTTCCATGGCAGATTGGCACAGTATCTACTATCTAGCCAAGGTGGGGGTTTGGACAGAATTGACATCGGGTGCTATATTTTCAACCAAATGGATTGGCTGCGGTCCTTTTGGTGATGTGCATTGGAAACGGCTTCTCAAATTCAAGACTTAAGTGGTAAGTATATTATTGACTTTTAGTCTCTTTCAACATAGTGACATGTTGAGCACTCCAATAGATTTTTAATATTGCAAGTTACCCTATTCTCAAGAGAATCTCGGAAGCATGGAAGAAGGTATCACCCTTTCTCTCTTCGCAAGATTTGGACTATAGAAGTGGCAATGATGTTGGCAGCCAAACTGTTTCATCTTGGAAGATAGAGAGCACTCCACTCTCTCATTTGAAGAGGTTCCTACTAAACGTTTGGCAAAGAAGGGTCTCTTTGTTGGGTTAACCTTTGGGACCTGGGTACGAGAGATTGAAAATCATGGGCCTTGCTCTTGTGTAGAAAGGACATCCTTAGATCCGACCGGATTGCAAGTTGCAAAACAAGAATTACAAAACTTCATCCCTATAGAAGATGCATATATACTAAATAACAATACTTCAAGGCCTGTTTGGAGGGATTGATTTTGATATTATGATTAGTTCATTTGAATCCACCAACCTTGTCAATTATATGACATGTTGCAAGCGAGACATCTGCTTAGGAATATCCTAAATGGACGATGGGGGCATTTGACAACGAGGAAAGGAAGTGGATTGATCATTTGAACTCAGTTTGGGAGCACAGAGTCTCTGGTTTTTCAAATGCACTTTACCCACACTGTGGGGTTACTGAGACAGACCGACACCTTTTTTGGAGCTGCAGGTGTGCTAGAGCCTGTTTCAATCTTGTTTGGCCTCCTGGAATCATATTCTATGCAGAGACTATTTTTGGGAGGTTGCCTTATTAGGCAATAGTGATGATGTTTCCCCACCTCATTTCCAAAGAGTTTAACATTTTATTAGATTAGTTTGTTTGTTTGTAGTCCATAAGGAGGATGAGACATAGCGCACTTTTCAACAACTCGTAGTTCATTTTAGAGATATTTTCATGGGATGTCGATTGCTGAATTTAAGGCCCACTCACGGGTAAGAGCACTCTCATTAGGAAGCAAGCTAAGGAATGTGATTTTAGGGTTCAATCTACTTTAAGGACAATTTTGCTTTCTTTAGACGTGAGCCGATTTTATACTTCGTAATTTTATGTCAATATAAGCATTGTTTCAAAGCAAAACTAACGCGTGCACGTAAACTTAAATTCTCGCCGGGAATAAAGAAGTGCGGTGATTGAAGACTAATTTTTTTATTTTTAAGAAGTTTAAAATAAATAAATAAATAATTGTTGGCAATTGGGTTTATCTCCTGAGGTCGGGTGTTTAGAAAAAATGTTGGATTCTCCCAGATAGATTCAACTCTCCCTGCAGATGATGTACTGCAAGTGATGTTAATGGTGATGTAATGACTTGAGCCTTGTTATGGAGAAGAATAGTCCTCTCGAATAAAATCAACTGATTTTAAAACCATATATACAAAACCTGTAAAAAAGGAAAGGAGTCTTACATATCCATAAACTACCCCCAGGTCACGCAAGTGTCTGCATGCCTGCATTGAAATTCATTTGTTTGAGATGAATCAAAGAAAAAAGTGATAATTCTGAGCCTTTTTTTTTTTCCAGCACGATAATTCTGAGCCTATCTACTATCTAAACTGGAACCTCATATCTCGAGCTGATTTCTCTTGATTTCTAAAAAAAGAGAGTAAGAGAGGCAAAATTCAAATTATTCCAATTGACTATGACTGTTAACTAGGCCCTCTGCAAAATTGATTGCTTCTAAGAGAAGCCACAGCAAAATTTATTATTTCTTGTTTTTACATGGAAATAACAGACACTCACCCTAGCCAGTGTAACCAGTATATCTTTTTCTTTCTCCTTTGAAATGCTATGTGCGTCAATGTCCTGCCATGAATGAAAGAACTCATCTGTGTACATAATTTACCAGCTACATAATATCTTCCTTCCGATCAAAATTAACCAAAAGTTTAAACAGGGAATCTCTAAATAGATCATAAAACAGCTGCGTATCAATTTAAGCAAGTCCAGATACATTGGTGGTCAAAACTTACACTATTAATGTTAAATTTCTCTTGCAAACAATTGCAGAGCCATGAAAGGGCGGGAAAAGACATTGATACGGGCTGGAAATGCGTCCCCAGAGCCGAGTAACAGGACTGCCGAGAGTATAAATTATTCAATGCAACGAATTATGCTGGCACGCAGTTATTCGACAAGCAATAGAGTTGGAGTACCAACTGGTTTTCCAATCACTTTCAAGGCTTCTGAGAGGGAACACTCTGGGTCCCTCAAGTTTCAGGATTGAAGTTATGGATGCATACCAGAGCTGCAGCCATCCGTCAATTCGAATGTAGGGGCCTTCTAATTAGGCGTATCAATGTAATATTCTTTTTGGAAATAGTGGAAACTTCTCATTATTGCCCATTATTCTATAATGTAAGGCTGATTTATGATCATTATTAAACCATGCCAATTAAAGTAATTTGTTGGTGGTCCAAACCACGTGAAGTAACATGTTCGTTATTAATCCATAAGGTATAGGTTTTCACTACCTCTATGTTTATGTTTAAGAATAGGTTCATTGAGCTTCTTTTAAACAAAAAAAATTAGAAGAACCTAAAAACATGAATTATATAGGGGAGGGAGTCTAGTAGTTGTGTGGCTTTTTTAGTTGGTCTAATTTAGACACCTCGCATACACAATCAGTTGTACAATATCTGTCTATCACATGCCTCTACGTGTTACCTTCCTGGAGTGGGCTTGAACTTTGGTTTTTGCACCAATTAGGGTTTCTTTTGCGATGCTTAGAGTTACGTTGTTTCATTCCCGTTCATTTATGTCGAGGCCCAAAAGTGACTCATTTTGCTCTGTCGGTAGTTGTATGTGAGCGTCGTCTGTAGTTTTGTGTGAGTTGTTGGTTAATGGTGAGGTGAGGGAGGGTTTATCGATTGTTATGACGTCTTGTTCAGCTGTTGCGTTATGTTGTTCAGCTGCTACGGTGTGTTATTCTGTCGTAGAGGTGGGGTGTGGGCGCAGTAAAAGGTTTCGACCCTTGGGTGGCATCGCAAGTGCTGCAAGGTTCTATGTCATCGAATGTGGTTGGGTTTCAGACAGTTGTTTGTTCATACTCTCTCTTGCTCGACCTTGTTTCACCGGCACTAGAAACCATGGTCAACTCGCTGCAGCAAATATTTGGAGCTTGGCATCGTCATTCCCTAGTAGGATTCTTCATACTTCCAGCCATACTTGCAACTGTGTTTGTCAACACATCTATTTGCTCGATATTCACATCATTTGTCTTCTTTGCATTAATCTTTGGCCTTTTGTGCCTTCTATGGAGTATTTGTGGCTTATGTGGCTTAATTGGTGGCTTTTGTGGCTTAATTTGAAAAAAAAAAAATATGGGGTTTATGCGCTAATTGGGTTTTCTGGTGGCTTGTTTGTCTTCTGTGAATGTATGGAGTATATATGGCTTCAATTCGTGGCTTTTGTGGCTTAGGTTGAAGAAAAAAATTGGGGTTTTTGCACTGGTTGGGGTTTTCGGTGGCTTGTTTGTCTTATGTGAATGTTTGGAATATATGTGACTTCACTTCATGGTTTTTGTGGTTTAATTGGTGGCTTTTGTGGCTTAGGTTGAAAACAAAATTGGGGTTTTTGCATTGGTTGGGTTTTTTGATGGCTTGTTTGCCTTCTGTGAATGTATGGAGTATCTGTGGCTTCAATTCGTGGCTTTTGTGGCTTAATTGGCTTTGGTTGAAAAAAAAGTTCGGGGTTTATGCATTGATTGGGTTTTTCGGTGGCTTATTTGTCTTTTGTGAATGTATAAAGTATTTGTGGCTTCAATTCATGGCTTTTGTGGCTTAATTGGTGGCTTTTGTGGCTTAGATTGAATTTTTTTTTTGGTTGGGGGGGGTATGCATTGGTTGGGTTTTTCGGTGGCTTGTTTGCCTTCTGTGAATGTATGGAGTATATGTGGCTTCAATTCATGGCTTATGTGGCTTAATTGGTTGCTTTTGTGGCTTAGGTTGAAAAAAAACGGGGTTTATACACTGGTTGGGTTTTTAGGTGGCTTGTTTGCCTTCTATGAATGTATGAAGTATTTGTGGCTTCAATTTGTGGCTTTTGGTGGCTTCAATTTGTGGTTTCTGGTGGCTTAGGTTGAAAAAAAATTGGCCTTTTAGTACCATAATAATTAGTTTGTATAACAATCTTTGCATATTCCACTGAGTTGCTTGAGCGGGTCTCTGCATAATAATTTGTTTGTATAACTATCTCTGTTTGTAACAGTCTTTGTTTCTATAACTATGGCTTCTCTAGATTGAGTTGCTCGAGCGAGTCTCTGCATAATAATTTGTTTGTATAAAAGTCTCTATTTGTATAATAATTTGTTTGTATAAATGTGGCTTCTCCAGATTGAGTTGCTCGACCCAATCTCTGCATAATAACTTGTTTGTATAACAATCTTTGTTTGTATAACTGTGGCTTCTCCAGATGGGGTTGTAACACATTCTAGTTTATTTGTGTTCTTACCACTTTTCTCCAAATCGTGCCTTCTATGTCTCGCACATGCTTAATTAGGAGACATACAAGATTGTGATGTGGGAGGGTTCCTGTCATGTCCATTCTCACAAAAATTAGTCACAGGGTGCAGAGACACAATTTTGGGACAATTTTGACTTAGGAGGACCCCACATTTTGACTTAGGAACTTTGGGGCAAATTCAATTTTATTTAGCAGCTAGTGGGATGTGGGGGCCACCCACATGGGGGAATTTGAACTTGGCCATTCGATGTGCTTGGAGGGAAATCGAATGGGTGGATGGAGGGGCCCACATGAGGCTAAGGAGGCCCAAGGGAATATAAGGAGGGATCATCTCTCATTTTGGACTATCTTCTAGATTTGCAAACAAACACTCACTTATATGTTTTGTTGTTTAGCAAGCCTACGGGCTGTTTAGCCACGAATCTCTCACGCGAGAGATTCGACCTCTACTTCTGGGGACCATCCGTGTGCGCCCTAGGGAGGTTGTTCTACAAGAGTTTTAGGGAGTCAGGGGCAACAACACACTTCAGTCATCATCATAGAGAAGGGACTGCGTATTCCTGGGCAACCAAAAAACACGCAGGAGGAGTTGAAGGCCAGCAAGGGGTTAATTGTTTGTTGGGAGATCCAAAGGCTGAGGGAGTAGCAAACTATAGGAATTTTTGTTGGAGTTTGTAGCTAGCTGGACCAGTACATCAGTCAGTCACATTTCTGAGCAAAGGGACAACGCAGAGGCCATCCAGCAGCGATTCGTGGTGACTTGGGGAGCAGTTGATCTTGGCCAAGAGCCATCCGGGTAGTTAGGAGTTGGATAGCATAGGTAAATCCAACATTTTGGAGGAGTTTGCAAAGGGATTTACAGGCAGTTTCCAACAAGTCAAATTTGGCAGCCATAGATGGGGAGAGGCTCCCAGGGGGTCGAAAAACTGAAGTCAAAACCAGCTAAACTCCCTTCTGGGTTTTCTGGGTTTTGTCCAAGGATTCTGGGGTTAAAAGCACACAATTTTGTGGGTGGTTTTTAAGCACTTTCCAGCTAATCGAAGTTCAGCGATGCAATAGTTTTCTAGGGCAGCGCAATGTAGAGTGGTGCAGCAGCTGGGCAGCCTTCAACTCAACGGTTTTCCCACCTGGGGTTGGTCTTGCTTGTTCATTGGGACAAGCCCAGGTGCACCATCCCAATATATATTGTATTTAGCCTACAAATTTCTAATAATATGGCTCAACAGTTCCTTATTTGTAGCATTTCCATGGATGTTTGATGTGTATTTCATTTTTATATTTTGTTGCACAGTTTATTTGCTTAATATCACTTGTATTCCTATTTAGGAACTTTACAGTTCCTCGTGGTTGGGAAATAATCTACAAAAGCGAGGTCTTGTTCTATGGCTTTCTGAAGTGGAAAAATAGTCAATTAATTGGAATTTCATGTTGTAGGTAGTTAAATAACTGAAGTCATAATAATTTGTTTGTATCAACATCTTTGTATATTCCACTGAGTTGGAGACAATTTCTTTCTTATTACTGCTATTATGTACAAAATCCTGAGCCTTGGCACTCTCAGCATGGATTTTTTGTATGCATCATATGGGTTATCTCATTATTAGGGGTTTAATTGCTATGAATTCACATTGTTGCAATGGCTACCTTCATCTCTCTTTAGAGTTGCAACGAAAACCTTGAGTATTTCTTATTGAAGACAATTTATTTCTAATTGTTGTTGTTGTGTACAGAATCGTGAGCCTTGGCACTCTTAGCAATAATTTTTTTTATGCATCATATGGATTGTCTCTTTCTTAGGGGTTTAATTACTATGAATTCACATTGCTATTATGGTTACCTTCATCTCTCTTTAGAGTTGCAATGAAAACCTTGACTATTTCTTATTGGAGACAATTTCTTTCTGATTACTGCCATTGTGTATAAAATCACGAGCCTTGGCACTCTCGGCATGGATTTTTTGTATGCATCATATGGACTATCTCTTTCTTAGGGGTTTAATTGCTATGAATTCACATTGCTATCATGGCTACCTTCATCTCTCTTTAGAGTTGCAACAAAAACCTTGAGTATTTCTTATTGGAGACAATTTCTTTCTGATTACTATTGTTGTGTACAAAATCCTGAGCCTTGGCACTCTCAGCATGGATTTTTTGTATGCATCATATGGATTGTCTCTTTCTTAGGCGTTTAATTGCTATGAATTCACATTGATATCATCGCTACCTTCATCTCTCTTTAGAGTTGCAATGAAAACCTTGAGTATTTCTTATTCAGTGGAAACACGAGGGTATTATCTGGATACTTGAGTTCAACATTGTATTCTACAACTGCAACTCTCATAACTGTAGTTGCTTTTGGGGTTATTGTAGCTTCTAGAGTTGTAATTGTGTTGTCTCATGGTAAAGTTGTAGCAGTTGTGGCTTCTCCAGATGGGGTTGTAACACATTCTAGTTTATTTGTGTTCTTACCACTTTGCTCCAAATCCTGCCTTCTATGTGTCACACATGCTTAACTAGGAAACATACAAGATTGTGATGTGAGAGGGTTCCTCATGGTTGGGAAATAATTTGCAAAAGTGAGGTCTTGTCCTATAGCTTTCTACTGTGGAAAAATAGTCAATTAGTTGGACTTTCATGTTGTAGGTGGTTAAATAACTAAAGGTTATATAATTATGCAATCTTATGGTGGCCTTCACAAGTAATGTATATGTGAGAAGTGGCAGCCTTGCTGAGGAAGGTTTCATAAGAGGAAGCATAGACTTGTCATTCCTTTAGTACCATAATAATTTGTTTGTCATCACAGTCTCTATATATTCCACTAAGTTGCTTGAGCCAGTATTAAAATTGACACCTGCATTATTTATCTAGATCTAAATGTCATTCATTTGTTGAACATGATGATAGCAAAAAGAACCCTAAATTTATGTTGTAGTTAAATTTGATTGAATTCTCAAGTGGATTAACTTGTAACGATGAAATTTTTGAAGAATTTTTCGAGGCATTGCTAAATGAGATCTAGTTCGAGTGCTTATGTTATGTAATAGCTAAATTATGGGTGAACTTAATAATTATGTTATGTAACATATGAAATGCTTATGTAACAATAGGAGTAATTATGTTATGTAACAGTTGGAGTGCTTATGTTATGTAACAGTTAGTCAGTTAGTTAGTTTCGTGTTACATGTCAGTTAGTTAGTTTTTGTAAGATTATAAATTATGCAGGGTTTTTGTAATCAGTTAGTTTTTGTAACATTGGAATTTAATTAGTTAGTTAGTTAGTTCTTATAACATGCCATTTAGTTATTTTTGTAACATTATAAATTACAAACCATACTCGAAACATATTGTATATTTAACTAGTATATGAAACGTATGTTTGTCTTTTGAACTACATCCAAATACACATTGGAACTTACATTGAAACAGACCAAAAAGGGATGGTAACTTCATTCACATTGCAATTTGGTTACAAACATAAAAGTCATTCCACCCCTATGCTTGATGGCCTCCATTTTTTGAATTTCCCAAACTTATTGAAGTGCTTCCTGAGCCAAGTTTTTTTCCATATGCTTACGTCCAATTTACTCCTTGTAACCATGAAGGAATTGAATAGCCGAATTGTCCACTTGTGCTACTAACCCCAAAAATAACTGGAGGTGGCTTGTAATACATAGGATTTACCCCTGAACTGGTAGGTGTTAGGGGGTGGGTATAACCCCTAGTTGATAGTGGGGGACTTAGATGTTAATCAGGTCTTGGTGCGATGGTGTATGATCTGCAATGTGGTCCAAAGTGTTGGACATCGTCCCATTTGCTTCCAATTGACTTGCACCATACTCTTCCCTGTCTGTCACCCCTTCTTTTTCCAACACTTGTTGAGCCTTTCTTGCCTCCCTCTCTTGCCTTGCCAACTGGTTTTGATGTTCCTTCTCTTCCCTTGTTTTTTTTTCTTTCGAGCCTTTTCTTTGCCTGATTTGTTGTTGCTGCAATCCTTGAATCTCTCTTTTCCTTGGCCAACTCCTTCTTTCTCTGTTTAGATTCCTAAATTTCAAGTTTTCTACCCTCAGACTTGAACATTAGGTTCATATATTCTTCAGAGGTGAGTAACTATGAACCCCTATCTAACCAAAGATAATCTGTTGTTGAATGCGTTGACGAGGCCTTCACTCTCTCTACTGGTAGCTTTAGGAACCTACCAAGTATTGTTTGCTTCATTGTCATATGCTCCTAATGACTTGACACTTTCCTTTCAACCTCAAGGAAACTTGATTGAACACCGTTGTTGTCCTCATTTGGTACTTCATTATGAATAGACTCTTCTTCCAATGTTCCATTGTCCATAAAATAATGAAAAAATTCAATGCTCAACTCTATTGGTTGAGAAGGCATTGCCATGATTTCATCATTGGTGTATGACACATTATGTTTGTTATTATTCATCATGACCTCTGCCAACCATGATGGTGGGGTTACTTGGGTTGGCATGCTGAATTGGTCATTGTTGATTCTTGTTACATTCTCATTTGAAACCACATTCGCAATGTCATTTTCATGAGCAACTGCCTCATTTGGAATATCACATGAAAAATTAGTAGGTGTTTTAGTGGGTGTGGCAACCTACATGTTATTGACAATTTGTTCATTACTGAATTGTGTCTCACATACATGTTCATCATCATAGAAGTTCCCTTGAGAAAGAGATATCATACCTTCAGCAACAATAGCATCTTCCCGCCAATTCACATCTTCTTGGGCATCAACCTGGTCATGTAAGTCTTCTGCTTCCTGACCTTCCACAACAAATACCTAGCTACAACTAGTATCATGAATAAGAGCATCAACATTCAATGGCCAAATTACAGTCCTCCTAAATCCAACCTTGATATTAGAAGGTGTTAGAGCCCTTTTAAATGCTTTACTTGCAAGCTCAACTAGCTCAAATCTTTTTACCTTCACCCCTGGATTCTTTGCCATCCATGAAGTTCTCTCTACTCTGAAATAGTTCTTGAAAGGCCCAAACATGGTGACATCAAGGGGTTGCAATCTTTGAAGTGGTATGAGATGGAAGGGTTAATATGTCAATGTTAGAAAATTATATATTACGGAGCAATGGAACACATAAAATATTGCAGAAATATAAACACAAAAAACACATAAAACAAGAGAGACAGAGATATACGTGGTTCACCCAGTTTGGGCTACATCCACGGAGAAACAACCAGTCCTTCTTTTATTACATTATCCAGCAAACTAAAGAGATACAACCTACAACAGATCTGATGTAACACCCTCTTCACTCTCAATCTCCTCTCTCTTCCTCACTCAGAATACAGATATCCATAATGTAATACAATTCCCTCATATATAGTGAGGGGTTGCCTTCTAGGGCAAAAAACCCTAAATTAAACATAACTTCTACCGGCAGATCATCTGCCTAATGAACAGCCCAGATTGACTAGAAATTACTAGACTTTTACAAGGCAATTTTACATATATTTTTAGCTTTGGGGGCATTGCCCCTGAACCCCTGCTGGGGGACCACTGGTCCCCGAACCCCTACAGGGGGGACAAGTCCTCCCCGCACCCCCCGCGTGGAGGGGTGTACAGTCTTCCTGGGGTAGACATCTGGTTGAGACCTTTGAATACATAAGATAATTAGGCTCCACACCCAACAGTCAATGCCCAAATGGTTGGCCTCCTCGATTGTCTGCACAACCATGTCGCTTCCATGGCCATCTAAAATTAGTAGCTGTCTATTTTCGGGCAAGACACCACCTGAGACAGATGCAACAAAGTGAAAAAGCCAATTCAAGAAGAGTTCCTTTGGGGATGTGCATCCATGCATGGGTATGTGCATCCATGCATGCACCTGGTTCACAATTTTGTTTATAGTTTTTAAGTTGTGTTTTTGCTTTGAATAAATAAAAACATGGGATTGAAGAACCAATTGCATTGACACAACAAATTATAGTGATCCACTCCCTGCTCCTAGGAAAAAAATTTGGCACATTTATGCTCTCGCTCTTGGCAATTACCTGCGTGCCACAATTCCTTCCAGCTTGTAACCCTATTTCATCATAGTTCCAGATATGGTTTGGGGCATAAGATTGTTTCTCATATGCACGGGAAAGGGTGTCATAGAACTTAGACACAATTGTAAGGCATAAATTTAAAGCCCTGTTTCTGTCAAGGCCCTCTATTGTTCGTAAGACAACGTCTAGATGCCTTCTTTTAAACCCACTCCACCAAGATTTTACAGTAAACCTATCTTTGAAAGGGTTTGGCCTCCCATGACAGATTTGAGTTACTATGGATTTAAGTTGTATCAACTCTAACCCATGTCCCATTTGGGCCATCTCCTTACACCACACAACCACCTCAGCCTCCTTCTCTTCAACCATAACAATAAAAGGCCCTTTACGCTTTGTATGAGTGAGCCCATTAATCCAATAATGTATGTCTAAGGCTGCAATTCCATGTTTTTTTGCAGATGCACGTACTGAATATCCCCTGAACTCTATGTCATCAATTACACCTAGCATGTATTCTTTTGTCCACCTTCTTATGGCACTAATCTTCTTCGTTGAGTTTGCACCTTGTATTGTGGTTGAGCGTGGCTCTATGGTAGATGGCTGGACAGTAGGATCTACTGCCACATTGTCATCCTCAACATCATTGCATGAAGCATTGGCAGCATTGACATCATCGACCGTTTCCTCTTCCGATGAAATGCATCGCATTTGGGTACCCTTGGTCCCTCACCTCCTCTTGTTCCTTATACGACCTGCAATTGAAACTCGTGGCATGGCTACAACAACATTCATATTGTTAAAATTTATTTCTGTCGGTGGAAGTTGTTTCAACAATAGAAACTCAGTCTTATTTGAATAAGAAATTTAAATATGAAAAGGGTAATCAATAATTGCAACCCGCATAATAGAAACTCAATATTATTTATTTTCTAAAATTTAAATATGAATAGGTTAATCAATACTTGCAACCTGTATATATTTGAATAAGAAATTTATGTGTTTGCATCAACTTGAATCTCCATCCACAGATATCATGACTTAATTTGATAGAAATATTAGGCCTATGTGTTTGATAGAAATATCAGGCATATGTGTTTGATAGAAATATCAGACCTATGTGTTTTATAGAAATATCAAGCCTAAATTTAGCTTGAACATAATCATGTATCCTAAGAAGGGCATCAAATCCATAATATCCCATCCAACCTCATAAAAAAGAGAAGGGTACTAAAAATTGTCTCCTTACAAATGTTAGGAATAGGAGTTGGTTAATTGAAATAAGTTTTAAATTCGTTTGTTGTTAAGGTCATTGAAAAAGGTAACTAAAAGTTGCAGTGTTTGACCATATCTTAAAACACTCTAGTTCTCTACATTGTTAGCTACAATTGCTTCCAATTCTGCAATTGTGCCACGAGTTTAGCTGCTAACATGCTGACTCTTTCTTTGGAGAGATTGTGATGGAAATCTCCTTTGATTTGATTCAGATTGATTAGTCTTTTGATAGATTGTAATGGAAATATCCTTTGATTCGATTCAGAATGATTAGTATTCTGATAGATTGTAATGGAAATCTCCTTTGATTTGATTTAGAATGATTAGTCTTCTGAGATGTAGAAGTTTTAGAGGGGGTTACCCATAACAATTGCAACCATTCCTCCTTTAAAATGATAACTAAAGCCTTGACATCTTGCAATGGAAGAGGCTTTTGTTGCTCATATGGTACCGAATTCCTTAGCAACTATGAAGATGTATCCTCCATTGTAACTACCTTGTGTTCATTTTCCATTTGTGTCTCAACTAACTGAAAACTAACATACTATAGTTTCCTTTTAAAATAGACCAAAAACTTCCAAGTGATTTTGAAACAGATTTATTCATTTTTTCTTAGAGGCGTGACATGACCAAACATCCACGTTATTGCATACAAGCTACCAAATTATTGTGATTAAGGAATGATCAAGCCTATGTGTTTTGACTCAGATGCTCTCATATTTTTGTCTCTGTTGTCTTTGTTGGGCATGATTAATTTTTTGTCCCAATTGACTCAGATGTTATGGTTTTTTGTCTGCAATTTTACACACAGATGCCGAATTTTGTTTACAATTTCTAATTTATGCTATTCTATAGTTTATGGTTGTTATGATGTAGCCTTAAAATTCCTGGAAAAAAAAACACCAAAAAAAAAAACTCTAAACATAGTTTTAAAAAAAACATAAAGAGCGTGAAACAAGCCTAAAAACAATACCTATATACCCTATAACTCTAACAGAAGAGAAAAAATTAAAATATGAGCATGTAGAGGTGCTTCTTGGGCTAGAGAAGATGTTGTAACAATCACTGATATGAAACCATAGTTGCTTGTTGCATTGTGAAACAATAAACCCTGGCAATATGTCAATGTTATGATGCCATAGATATCCTTATCTTAGATTGTGACTTGTAGTCATCGTGGGAGAGAAAAATGCATGGAGTGTAGAGAATGAGTGAATTTGGCACCTTTGGTGGGTCACAGAGACAAACTTGCGAGTTTGACTCTGATGATGAAAAACACCTTTCAAATATGATCTAATCCATACTCACAATTCAACAAGTATGGAACGCAAGACTTGTTTCACTGCCTTATACATTAGGCTTTCGCATTATGTCAAGACTGCTTTATACATTAGACTTTCGCATTATGGCAAGACTGGACTTCAACGTTATTTTGACAAAAATATCAGGCCTATGTGTTTGATAGAAATATCAAGGCTATGTGTTTTGACTCAGATGCTCTGGTATTTTTGTCTCTGTTGTCTTTGTTGGGCATGATTAATTTTTTGTCTTTGTTGACTCAGATCCTATGGTTTTTTGTTTGCAATTTCGCACACAAAAGTCAAATTTCACACACATGATCTAAATTGCATGTCGGGCATGATTAATTTGTTCTCTGTTGACTCATATGCTATGGTTTTTTGTTTGGAATTTCACACACATAAGCTAAATTGCACACACATTTTTTTCATATGGTAAATTAACGGAAGATTAAAAATAACATAAAGAAATAAAGGAAAAAAATTGAAGTTTATACAGTAAATTAATGGAAGATTTAAAAAACACAGAAAGAAAATACTTGAATTATTCAAACCCGATTACAATGTGCACAATCTCTGATGGAGTGAATCCAACTGCAGATGAGTAGAATGAAAGTTTATGAAGCAATTGTGAGGTGGTTTTATAGATTTTTGTTGTTGAATTTGATTGGAAGGGATGGATTGACATATATATATATATATATATAATATATATTATATAATATATATAATATATATATTTTATATAATATATAATTGCAAATTCAAATGTGTGTTGCGGATTGATTTGGATGTCATCCAATGGCTGATAAGCTCTTATGGTTGATCTTTGTGCTTTCCTTTGTGTTTTCTCGTGTTTAATTCTTGAATCCTGTGTTTAATTCCTTAATCTTGTGTGTTGGTGTCATTTATTGCTTTAAACAGGTTGCATTGATGAACATATATGAAGTTATGACTGACACATACACTCTCTATTCTTGTGCAGGTAGCAATGAACTTTGGTCATAACAGCGCCAATTTATATTTATTGGGGTTGGTTTGATGTGATATATGTCATGTTAGATAGTATGGAATGGAAGTTTTGTTTGTTAATTTTGTCTTGTTTTCTAAATCAGATATGGAGGTACTTAGGACAGGATGTCTTAATAGATTATGATACTAAAGGCTAGTGTTGGATGATTGTAATCCCAATCAATATATGGGCCCATTTTGGACATATTTGAATAACTTATATAACTTAATATTATCTATTTATGTTTTAATTATGAATTTTTTTTGTCATGTTTTGATGGTTGTGTGGGACTAGTACTATAACATTTACTGGTTCTATGCAACAATAGAAGCCTCTTCCTTGTATATGACAAATTATTTATTAATTTCTAATGGACAAGTAAATTTATTATTTTGTTTTGTTTTTGAAGATTAAAAAGTTAGAAATTTATATTATATATAATATATATATATATTATATATATATTATTATATATATATTATATATATATATTATATATATTTTTAATAATGAGAAAATATTTTTGGTTTAGAAATTTTTATGAGGGAACTATATTGGTTGATCTATTTTGGAACTATTAGTGTTGATTCACTCGGTCATGACAAGATGGGAATTCTCTTGGCATCAAATTAAAATAATTTTTATAGGTTGAACATTTTACTCTCTCTATTTTTCTTTCTAGGGGTATAAGAATGTGTTTTGGAAGAATTTGTAATTTTTTTATTTTTTTATTTTATTTTTAATTTTTATTGATAAAGATTCATTACTTTTTTTTTTTAATATAAAAGGGCTTTGATTCATCTGTGTTGGAAGAAATTGCCATTGATGTTAAAGGGTTAATGGGTTAGCATTTGTTTGATGATTTGTGTGCAGAAATAAGTGGATTTGGATGCAAGGACCTTCTAGATTGGTAGCCCTTGTCACAACATTTTGTTTGATAGGTGGCATGGCCCATGGGTCCTCTTGGTTGCAAAGATATTGATATTAGAAGTTTGATGCCCAAATGGATGGGTTTAGCACCATTCTTTGCCCCGAAATTTTATGGCCTTAATACTTCATTGTTGCTCTAGAAGAAGGTCCGAAATTGTAAATCAATTTTCCCTAAGTCCATCCGTTCAATCAACTTTGAAAGAAGATTTCATGGAAGACAAAGAAGTATTTTTTAAAGTCCTAAGCCTCCTTGTACAAGTAGGCTTGATAAAGGTTCATGTTGACTCCCATAATAGTCATGCCTTTTCAAAAATAAAATATGTTATCTTCAAGTTCAGCTCAGCCCCAAATTAGGCCTCCCTCCAACAATATATATATTCCCTAGTCGTGGGCATTTGAGGTATGAATCCAATGGATCTGAAACAAAATATATCTATAGCACACTAGGATCTAAAGAAGAAGGAAAATCTTGTAATATGAAGAGTTGTGACAAAGGTTAAGAGACCGATTCTCTCATGTCATTTCCAAGGATGTCATCCAATGGCTGATAAGCTCTTATGGTTGATCTTTGTGCTTTCCTTTGTGTTTTCTCGTGTTTAATTCTTGAATCCTGTGTTTAATTCCTTAATCTTGTGTGTTGGTGTCATTTATTGCTTTAAACAGGTTGCATTGATGAACATATATGAAGTTATGACTGACACATACACTCTCTATTCTTGTGCAGGTAGCAATGAACTTTGGTCATAACAACGCCAATTTATATTTATTGGGGTTGGTTTGATGTGATATATGTCATGTTAGATAGTATGGAATGGAAGTTTTGTTTGTTAATTTTGTCTTGTTTTCTAAATCAGATATGGAGGTACTTAGGACAGGATGTCTTAATAGATTATGATACTAAAGGCTAGTGTTGGATGATTGTAATCCCAATCAATATATGGGCCGATTTTGGACATATTTGAATAACTTATATAACTTAATATTATCTATTTATGTTTTAATTATGAATTTTTTTTGTCATGTTTTGATGGTTGTGTGGGACTAGTACTATAACAACTACTGGTTCTATGCAACAATAGAAGCCTCTTCCTTATATATGACAAATTATCTATTAATTTCTAATGGACAAGTAAATTTATTATTTTGTTTTGTTTTTGAAGATTAAAAAGATATGAAATTAATTATATATATATATATATATAATATATATAATATATATAGTATATATATACTATATATATATATATATATTTTAATAATGAGAAAATTATTTTTGGTAGCAGTTTTATGAGGAATAATTTTGGTTGGATCTATTTTGGAACTATCTAGTGTCGATTTCATGGTCATGACAAGATGAGAATCATCTTGGCATCAAATTAAATAATTTTTTTTTAGGTTGACACATTAAAAATATATATTTTTCTTTTCTAGGGGTTATTAAGAATGTGTTTGAAAGAATTTGTAATTTTTTTTTTTTTTTATTTATTTTAATTTTATTGATAAAGATTAATTACTTTTTTTTTTAATATAAAAGGGCTTTGATTCATCTGTGTTGGAAGAAATTGCCATTGATGTTAAAGGGTTAATGGGTTAGCATTTGTTTGATGATTTGTGTGCAGAAATAAGTGGATTTGGATGCAAGGACCTTCTAGATTGGTAGCCCTTGTCACAACATTTTGTTTGATAGGTGGCATGGCCCATGGGTCCTCTTGGTTGCAAAGATATTGATATTAGAAGTTTGATGCCCAAATGGATGGGTTTAGCACCATTCTTTGCCCCGAAATTTTATGGCCTTAATACTTCATTGTTGCTCTAGAAGAAGGTCCGAAATTGTAAATCAATTTTCCCTAAGTCCATCCGTTCAATCAACTTTGAAAGAAGATTTCATGGAAGACAAAGAAGTATTTTTTAAAGTCCTAAGCCTCCTTGTACAAGTAGGCTTGATAAAGGTTCATGTTGACTCCCATAATAGTCATGCCTTTTCAAAAATAAAATATGTTATCTTCAAGTTCAGCTCAGCCCCAAATTAGGCCTCCCTCCAACAATATATATATTCCCTAGTCGTGGGCATTTGAGGTATGAATCCAATGGATCTGAAACAAAATATATCTATAGCACACTAGGATCTAAAGAAGAAGGAAAATCTTGTAATATGAAGAGTTGTGACAAAGGTTAAGAGACCGATTCTCTCATGTCATTTCCAAGGATGTCATCCAATGGCTGATAAGCTCTTATGGTTGATCTTTGTGCTTTCCTTTGTGTTTTCTCGTGTTTAATTCTTGAATCCTGTGTTTAATTCCTTAATCTTGTGTGTTGGTGTCATTTATTGCTTTAAACAGGTTGCATTGATGAACATATATGAAGTTATGACTGACACATACACTCTCTATTCTTGTGCAGGTAGCAATGAACTTTGGTCATAACAACGCCAATTTATATTTATTGGGGTTGGTTTGATGTGATATATGTCATGTTAGATAGTATGGAATGGAAGTTTTGTTTGTTAATTTTGTCTTGTTTTCTAAATCAGATATGGAGGTACTTAGGACAGGATGTCTTAATAGATTATGATACTAAAGGCTAGTGTTGGATGATTGTAATCCCAATCAATATATGGGCCGATTTTGGACATATTTGAATAACTTATATAACTTAATATTATCTATTTATGTTTTAATTATGAATTTTTTTTGTCATGTTTTGATGGTTGTGTGGGACTAGTACTATAACAACTACTGGTTCTATGCAACAATAGAAGCCTCTTCCTTATATATGACAAATTATCTATTAATTTCTAATGGACAAGTAAATTTATTATTTTGTTTTGTTTTTTGAAGATTAAAAAAATATGAAATTTAATATATATATATATATATATAATATAATATATATATTTAATAATGAGAAAATATTTTTGGTAGAAATTTTTTGAGGAATATTTGGTCGATCTATTTTGGAACTATCTAGTGTTGTGATTCATGTCATGACAAGATGGAGAATCATCTTGGCATCAGATTAAATATTTTTTTTATAGGTTGACACATTAAAATATATTTTTTCTTTTTTATAGGGGTATAAGAATGTGTTTGAAGATTTGTATATATATATATATATATTATATATATATTTTGATAAAAGATTAATTACTTTTTTCTTTTTTAAAATATAAAAGGGTTTTGATTCATCTGTGTCCGCCAAGGGTGAGCCTGTTGTGTGAGGAGAGGACCCGGTAGGGGGCTCGACCAAAGGCCCGTTAGGGCTCGGCCGAGGTTACGAGGTCGAGGCCCGGTAGGGACTCGCTATTCATATGGTGAGGGAGAGGAACAACTCTCTTTTGGGGGAGGGGCGTTGGAAGAAATTGCCATTGATGTTAAAGGGTTAATGGGTTAGCATTTGTTTGATGATTTGTGTGCAGAAATAAGTGGATTTGGATGCAAGGACCTTCTAGATTAGTAGCCCTTGTCACAACATTTTGTTTGATAGGTGGCATGCCCCATGGGTCCTCTTGGTTGCAAAGATATTGATATTAGAAGTTTGATGCCCAAATGGATGGGTTTAGCACCATTCTTTGCCCCGAAATTTTATGGCCTTAATACTTCATTGTTGCTCTAGAAGAAGGTCTGAAATTGTAAATCAATTTTCCCTAAGTCCATCCGTTCAATCAACTTTGAAAGAAGATTTCATGGAAGACAAAGAAGTATTTTTTAAAGAGTCCTAAGCCTCCTTGTTACAAGTAGGCTTGATAAAGGTTCATGTTGACTCCTGGAATAGTCATGCCTTTTCAAAAATAAAATATGTTATCTTCAAGTTCAGCTCAGCCCCAAATTAGGCCTCCCTCCAACAATATATATATTCCCTAGTCGTGGGCATTTGAGGTATGAATCCAGTGGATCTGAAACAAAATATATCTATAGCACACTAGGATCTAAAGAAGAAGGAAAATCTTGTAATATGAAGAGTTGTGACAAAGGTTAAGAGACCGATTCTCTCATGTGATTTCCATGGATGAACTTTTGTTGTTCACGATTGTTAATGGATCTAAACCGAAGTTATTCTAAGTTCTGAGACCTATTTGAGGCATCTGAGGTAGATCTGAGTCTCCTTTTGAGTCAGAAGAATTTGGCATGTTCTGAGGTCCTTCCTCAGGCTGAATTTTGGCCCTGAAAAGTAGAGCTCATGAGATTAATCTTGGCCATTTTATGAGGTTTTTCATGCTAACCTAAGGCAGATTACAAACTATTTCTCAGGCATATTCTGAGATGGTTTTTTGAGATTAATTCAAGGAAAATATTGAGGTTGTTTGAGGGTAAGTCTAAGGCCGTAAGAAGGCACAAATAAAGATGATCTAGAAGAGAAGTTTGTCTTGTACAATGGATGCAAATATTAAGTGATGCTTGGACGAATTTGACAAAGTGTTTGGAGCAAACCAATATGTCATCTTTCTAAAAGTTTGAAGCAATCTTTGAAGAAGTTTGAGCAGATTTTGAAGTTGTTCTAATAAGAATTATAAAGCATGCCTTGATATTAGTATTGAAGTTGTTTGAATCATATCCAAGTCACCTTTTGAGGAAGATCAACAGTCTGTTATAAGGCATATATGAAGCAATTTATTAAAGGCATGAATTAGAATCCTTTTTGTGTTGCATTGGAGGTCAACATTACAGTGGCATGCTTATTGGAGCATATCTGAATTGAAATTGTTTTGGTAGAGATGGCAGTGATTGAATATTGTTGTATTTGGGTCATTGTCCCTGGTACGAGAGCCCAAGAGTTTTTTTTATTATCCTTTATTCTAAAGCATAGCAAAGTGGTGCTAGGCAAGAAAGATGTAGCTACCTTTAGGAGGTTGCTGCTTCCTTCAGTAGGAGCTGGTAAACCTGGGGTCGTAGTCCTTCCATTTACAGTTGGTAAATCTTGAAGTTGTGCCTTCCCTTGCAATATAAATAAATTGTTTATATTTATCTTGTGTTCCTTGATGTGATGTTATTGATTAATGCTTTTAATACTAAATTGTAAGAAAAAAGTGAAATATTGATTCACCCCACCTCTTAGTATTTCCAACGATTGGTATCAGAGCAGGTTACCCTCTAATAGTCTAATCATTGGAGGGAAGTTCGTAAACAAGTATGGATCATGTGTAAGGTATCTCTTCAAGTACAATTCTGAATTTTGATAGAAATGATTATCCACTATGGAGCAAATGCATGGAAACCTACTTGAAGGCTATAGGAGTGGATGTTTGGCTCTCCATTGTAATTGGCTAAAAATTTCCTAAAAATCCTCTAACATATATTGACGAGAAGAAGTTGTGTAGCTACAATTCAAAATTTCTTCATGCCATCATAGGTGGATTATCAATATCTCTAAAGGCGAAGGTAATGACTTGTACCACAACCAAAGTTGTTTGGGATGGACTTAAAACAATTTATGAAGGTGATGATAAGGTCAAGTAGGTAAAACTTCAAAAATATAGAGTTCAGTTTGAAAATATGAAAATGGATGAAAAATAATATATTGCAACTTATTTACTCAGAGTAGATGAAGTTGTCAACTCCATTAGAGGATTGGGAGTATAAATTAAAGATCCATTGATTGTACAAAAGGTACTAAGATCACTTCCCTTGAGATCTTATGCCAAGGCATCTTCCATAAAAGAAACCAAGGACTTGACCAAGATGACAATGAAAGAATTACATAGCACCCTTGTAGCATACAAAATGAGAATAGATATGGAAGACATAAAGTCAAATAGAGAAGCATCCTTTAAAGCCCCAAAGAAGACAAGAAACAAAGAACTCAAGCCAAAAGACACACAAGGCAATGAATCAGATGTAGAAGAAGCAAATTTCATCAAGAAGCTGAAAAGAGGAACCAGAAAACAAAAAGGTAAGCTACCTTTTAGATGTTTCAATCGTGGCAGAATAGGTCAATATGCTAAGAGATGTCCTTTTGGGGAATAGAAAATCTCCCATAGGAAAAAAATGTATATATTCTAAAGAAGATAATAGTTCTTCATATGAAAATGGCACATAAGAAGGGGATGCAATATAAGTTCTCTTCATAACCCAAGAAAATCAAGATAATGATCATGATGATGAAGAGGATGAAGAAGAACCAAATATGAGAATAGATCCTTTATGGGGACTCAAAAATGGTTTTGAGAACGAACAAGAAGATGAAGATCTAAAATAAAAAATGAAAAATAATGAATGGAAAATTCCAAGATGAGAAACAATAATAGAGAATTGAAAAACCTACTTGAAAAATATGATAAGGAAAACATTTCCTTAAAGGTCCTACTTGAAGAAACAAAAATAATTGAGGAAGCAATGAAGATCCAAATGAACAAGAAAGAAGAAAATTATAAGAAGCTTGAAGAAGAAGTTGTATCATTGAGAACTAAAGTAAGAAGCTTGAAAAAGAAGTTGTATCATTGAGAGCTAAAGTAAGAAGCTTGAAGAAGAAGTTGTATCATTGAGAGCTAAAGTTGATAAGTTCAATAAGAGCTTAAAAAACTCATTTGTATTGGATAACATTCTCATTTATCAAATATCTCTAGGCAACAAAATAGGTCTTGACTATGAACGCACGTCTTCAAGCATAGAAGACACAAACTCCAAGCCTCCGAAGGAAGAAACTCAAAGGGAGTGTCTAAATTTTGCTACTTTAAGAAGTTATGTTGATCAACAATGGATTGAACCCTCCAAGGTAGAACAACTTTAGAAGATCATCCTACTCTCCCAGGTATGACAACATTTTTCTTGGTCATTGTTACTCTTGTGACAATTTTGGGCATAAAGAAATTTGCAAGAAATGACCTTAGATTGAGAATGTTCATGGATCTACCAAACAAAACTACAATCCATTTGAACCACTAAGAATCATAACATTGTATGCTACAAGTGAAATAATCTTGGTTACAAGGCACAAGATTGTGAGCTTATAAAGAAAATACTCCAATCATGAAAACATAGAAGCCGACTATGACATGGGAGAAGAAAAAGAAATAAAATTGAAATCTAGCATTGATAGTTGAAGATAAAAAATATGAATGGCATATAGACAATGGATCCTTGACACATATGATAGGAGAAAAAAACAAATTTGTCAACTTGAAAGGAAAAAGCGACAATGTTGCATTTGGAGATAACTCCTTTATCAAGATACTTGGAAAAGGTGCAGTAAGTCTTGGAAGTGAATGTATGAAAGAATAAAATATTTTGCTGGTTTAGGATTTGAAGCACAATCTTCTCAATGTTGGAAAAATGCGTGATAAAGGGTATATAATCTCTTGTTTGACTCACGTAATTGTGAAATCAAAGAAGAAGACTTGGGAAGACTGGTTGAAACAACCACAAGAAGACCAAACAACATATACGTTATAGATCAAGCAGAGTGGAAGAAAATTGTAGCCAAGAAAAAGATCCATAAGGACAACAAAGGGAAGGATAAGAAGACAAAAGCCTTGTTGAGTGCCATATGTTCAGGGGAAGCAACCCCAAAGAAGTAATCACCCTTTTCCATTAATATCAAATGGGGGTAGAAAAGGAAGTGCAACATGGAGTCAAAAGAATTGAAGCATGGAGACAAGGGGAGCATGATGATAGGCAGAACATGGGTGTTGACATCAATGCCAAAGGGGGAGATTATTGGAAGAAATTATCTTTGATGTTAGGGGGTGAATGGGTCAACATTTTCATGATGATTTGCGTGCACAAATTATTGGATTTGGATGCAAGAACCTTTGAGATTGGTAGCCCTTGTCAGGCCATTTCATTTGATAGGTGGCATGCCCCATGGGTCCTTTAGTTGGAGATATATTGATATTTGAAGTTTGATGCCCCAAATGGATGGGTTTAGCACCAATATTTGTCCCAAAAGTTTATGGCATTAATACTTCATTGTTGCTCTAGAAGAATATTTGAAATTGTAAATCAATTTTCCCTAAGTCCGTTTGTCCAATCATCATTGTAATAGGATTCATGGAAGCAAGTTTAATAAAGGTTCAAGTCGGCTCTAGAAATAGTCTTGCCTTTTCAAAAATATTTATTTATTTACTTTCAAGTTCAAGTTAGACCCAAATTAGGCCCCCCTCAAACACCATATATATTTCCTAGTTATGGGCATTTGAGGTATGAATTTGGTTCATCTGAAATAGAAGACGTGTAAAGCAGACCAAGATTTAAAGAAGAAGGAAAATATTGTGATATGAAGAGTTGTGACCAAGGTTAAAAGATTGATTCTCTCATGTGATTTCCAAGGATGAATTTTTGTTGTTCAAGACTGTTTATGGACCTAAATCAAAGTTGTTCTAAGTTAGGAGACCTATTTGATTCATCTTTGAGGTTGTCCTAGTCATCTCTGAGGCAAATCTGAGCCTCTTTCTAAGGCAGAAGAATTCAGCCTATCTTGAGTTCCTTCCTCAGGCTGAATTTCGGCCCTATAAGGCAAAACTCCCAAGACTCATCTCATCTTGGCCACTTTCTAAAGTTGTTTTGTGCTAACCTGAGGCATATTCCGAATTATTTCTTAGGTATATTCCAAGTTGGTTTTTTGGCACTGATTCAAGGAAAATATCAAGGTTTTCTAAGGCTAAGTCTAAGGGCTAGTTTAAGTATGTATGAAGGCATAAACATGGTTGATCTAGAAGAGAATTTTGTCTTGTACAATGCTTGCAATTATTAAGTGATACTTGGATAAGTTTGACAAAGTGTTTAGAGAAAACCTAGATGTCATATTTGTAGAAGTCTAAAGCAGTCCCTGAAGAAGTTTGAGCAGATCTTGAAGTTATTATTGTAAGAAATCTGAAGCAGGCATTTGAAACAGATCCAAGTCACCCTTTAAGGAATATCAACAATATGTTCTAAGGAATATCTGGAGCAATTGATTGAAGGTATGAATTAGAATTTTTTTGTTGTTGTTGCATTGGAGGTTAGAGTTACAGTGGCATACTTACTGGAGCAGATCTAAAGTTGAACATGTTTAGGCAGAGATAGAAGTGATTGAATGTTGTTGTATCTGGGTCATCGTCCTTGGTACAAGAGCTCAAGAGGTTTTTGTTTTATCTTCTATTCTAAAGGGTGGCGAGATGGTGCTAGGCAAGGATGTTGTAACTTCCTTTAGGAGGTCGTTTCCTCCTTCCAGTAGGAGTTGGTAAACCTAGGGTTGTATCCCTTCGAGTTGTAGCTTGTAAATTAAAAGTTATAGTCTCCCTTGTAATATAAATAATTTGTTTATATGTATCTTGTGTTCCTTGATGTGATGTTATTGGATTAATGGTTTTGATATGAAATTGTAAGAAAAAATGAAATATTGATTCAACCCCCACCTCTTAGTATTTCCAACCACCATGTGTATGAATATTGTTTTATATATATATATATATATATATATATATATATATATATATTAAGTAAAATAAACATGTTAGATCCATTATTTCAAAGTCATTTATAATTTTCAAGAAAGTTTTTACACAATTTTTTATGGGGCAACTTAACTAGGGATGGTCGTGTTGTGAAGTATTATGTAAGGTATATGATCCAAGGTTCAAATACACCTAAGTATTCCATAAGCCATGTGTGGGACAAACCAAGGGATTATAATAGTAGTGGTCAGAATCAACCCCATTTCACATGAATACAAACTTGACTAGTTGTAGATTCATCAAATTAACAATAAAAAGTCACAACAATTAAAGCTTGATTCATGTGAAAAAGTCTTAACTCCTCACCAATATTTTACACCCTTGAATTGAAAAACATAAAATGAGAAACTAATATTTGTGCAAGTAAAACACTTTAAGAGAGACTATTTTCTTCCTGTACATTATTGGCGTATGATTTTACAAATTTTTCATGCAAATATATTTTAAGTCTTATCTAACATTTATTTTGTTAAGATATTCATAGTTTTATGTTATTGTATGCAGTAGAACTTTTCAAAGCTAAAATATAATGTCCTCTCAAACTACTCTTTTGTTCTACTACTATGCTCCAATAGGATACAATTTGAAGAAAATGCTTATGATATATCATTATTTTGATGGCATATGACAAAATTTATTCTAAACAACTCTCCTAATCATTTGTAATGATTAAGTTGTTGATTGGATCTACCTAGTTAAGATCAGATAAACCACTTTGAGCTATTTGCATTAAATTGGCTGAGGATGCCTTAATTCCTTGACCTTGAATTTCTCCATGCTTCATTACTTAAATAGATTTCAGTTGAGACTGGAGACATTAGAGTTCAATGTTAAGCTCATGAAGTTGCTGATGTTGGGAGGATACAATATATGTTAAGGCGTCCACCTGCACTTTCAACTTGCATGATAATTAGGGCGATTTCCATCTTGAGCTTGTCCTTTGCTCTTAGGGCTTTAGTAACTGTGTAATGCTTCTTCCCTTTAGCTTCTACCATCCTCGCTAAATATATTGTGTCGCAATTCTTCTTCCCACCTCTTCCTGTATTTCTTATCTTGCCCCTACTTTTGGATGTGCTACTTTCCAGGGCTCCTTTGTTTGGCCTTACCTAGTCTCCTCTCCATACCTATATATTAAACTCTGTTAACACATGTGAATGAAATGGAACCCAGGTTGCCTTGAAAACCCAACAACTTGAAGTGCATACACAAAGAATGATTCACAAATTAATATCATTGATCCTCCTCTTTCAAAAAATTTCATTCCAATTTTGAGTCATTAGTCTTGCACAATTGGCTCACACGAAGAGAAGGTTGCAATAAGCTATGCCAACCTAACTCGCTTGTTCCAATTACATGTAAGGGTTCAAAAGTTTCAACTAATATTCCATGCCAATTTCAATAATGGGTATCTTGTACTCTACACAGGTCACCATGACTAGAAACCAATCTCCTCTACCTCTAATATCCTACATCCAACAACTCAACTCAATAGATACTCTACTCTCCATACGACAACAACATTCCTCACTTGTGGTGCCTTTAAATCCCCTACCTTTGAAATGATTTCCCATTTTCATATGTTATGAGATCGACTCCTCTCTACAAAGTCCATTGGCATTCATGGTTCCAAGGGCCAAGAGCAAAGCTTGGTTGGCCCAATTATCGACTACACTATTGAGGTTCGTAAGCACATGCTCGAATTCATTTCTTGGGAATGAGGATAAGTTTGCTAAAATTTTTTTTTTTTTTTTTTTTTTTGGTATAAGTGGATTAACTTTGGATCAAACTGGTTGATAGTTAATGCTAGATCTTGAATTGTATTATTAGAATCACTTAGTATAAGAAGGGATATGATTGGACTTGATATATCCAAAAGGATGCTTTGAAGTGGCATATTTTAGCCTTATTATTTCTAGCTTCACTTAGTTTCATGAGTATTTATGTAAATCACCAATGAAAGTTTATGATCTAATTGTTTCATCTGAAAATGACACACCTGGCATGTCCATATCTCTAACAAAACTAATTATTGAGTTGATCAATAAAGTGTACACTTCCTTTGCTACCTTTACTAATTTCTTGGACTGCTTTAAATTTCGTTTCCAACTACTCAAAGCAATTTCTCCTTTTATTTTTTTTTCCTTGAAAATTCAAGGAAGATTGTGAGGGAATGCCTGGGACTTGGCCTACCAAGATTTCAACATGATGAAATTATCTGGAGCGTGATCAAGATGAATTTCCTTATCTATGATGTTGTCAAAGAAATGGTTTACAAAAATCCAAACGTTGTTCATATACACTTAAACTTTAGGTGTAAATTCCCTCTTGTAAATACACTTTAAATTCCTTTTATGTTTAAATGTATCAAGTCCCAAGGCTAAATATTGAGACATCATACCAATGCTTAGAAGAAATTTTTAAGGATACATCCAATCCCAGACAAGCGATGCCTCTTGGCTTGAGGGATTACCCTTATCAAATAAATATACACCCATTAACGGGAGTGTCTCTTATTTAGGATCTCGATCATTGAAGGAATTTCCCTACACAATCATCCCCAAATTTCCCACAGTCTCGAAATCCCAAAGACCTGACTTTTCTTCCATTAGCTAATGCCCTCACTCCACTCCATTGAATAACACATAACCTTTCTTATCCCAAACATCAACCTTTAGGTGAACCTTGCACTTCATTACCTTCTAATCTCTTGATGACCTACTATTGATATCGTGCCTCACCCCGTGCCACGTTAGAATCCCAAGACAACATGTTATCATGACATGTGGCAACCTTGCCATGTCAGAAGACATGTATCACTGATTTTTTCCCTGATCAAACCTATCACAAGGTCATTTTTGAGTGCCATGTGGCATCTATATGGAACTACCACGTCATGTTAAACATCGACATTTTCACATAACAAATGTGACGGTCGATGTATGATATCCAATGATTAAGTTTAGTTTATGTTTTAGCTAGCTAAACAAGTTTTTAATAAAGGTTTAAGCCTTAGATGCCTTGAACAGATATATCACAACCTTTAATAGTCACCTCATGACTTCAATGCTCTATTCATTGAGCCTACTACCAATTGTTTCATGATTTTTTTTGCGTCACTCACATTACCTACCATTAATAAAAACTAAGTATTTCAAATACATACAAGACTTCCCAAACAAGCAATTGCCATGCTATTTTTCTAAGTGTGCAATTTTTGTGTGTATTCTCTATTAATTCTTGTTTCTTCCTACTAAAGTTTGCAAACTTTTTTTTTTCAACTAATTGCAATAAGGACAATAATGGCTTCTAAGAAAGGAAATAAGAAAAAGCAGGTCTAACATATCGAGGACCCAAATGCCAAGAACCCAAATTCGACCATCTTCTCAGACACTACTTAAAAATTACATCCAAAGAGAAATTCAAGGGTTTGAAATCTACAAGTTCCTTGCGGAAGTTAACTATTTAGACTCATAGTTTGATGATGATGTCGCTTTCCAGTGTGTTGTGAAATCTTGTCTACACAAGATAGTAGTTAGACCCACATTGGTTCCTTACACAAACATTGTCCATTGGGAACTCAACTACGTGGACCTTTTGACGTGGGAAATATGTATCAATCAGAGGGTCATCATTGGATCCTTTGGGGCCAAGGACATGCATGTAATGTATCACCTTCCTCTACCTGAACTCACTTATAATAGTGCTTTTCTCGAGCAGTTCCATAATGACAAATGTGTGCAATCTAACTTAGATATGCCTCAATTAATCCAGGGCTAGTGGTATGATGAAAATATATTCCATGTAGAGAGCTCCAGGAGCTATTCTACTACCACCTACAAGCTAGGACCTTTTTATGTGCCCCACTTTGATGAGTTGACTTTATGGCGAAAAGAATCCTTCCCACTTTTGGCTAGACTAGGTTCCCCTTATTCAGAGAGTATTACATCAATTTGTTTTCAACTAGGTCGATATCCTATATGATAACCTATACATGCACATTGAGTCTTTCCTTAAAATCAAAGGAGGAGGAACTCCCTCTTTTTATATGTCACCTATCTAGTAGACACCATTTGTATTCACACTCCTTCCCCTTGATGAATTGGAATTCAACTCCTAGTTATGGACCTATACATGTCTATCATTCTAAATTATGGGAAGAAAATGTCCAGGAACATTTCTATGAAAGTTGTCATTATGTGATAATACATCTCCATGAGAGAAATTTTCATTCCCTACCACCTAGGTCTACAAATGAAGCCATGAAGGGCTTGGACCAAATAGAGGATTAGCATGTAGAAGAAAATTTTTATTATATCCGAATTTATGGATGATTTTCCTCTCCTCATGCATTACCCAGGATTGCCTCAAATAGGCTTGTACTCAGGGGAATAGCCTACCAAATGGTAGTCATAGGCCTAACTAGAGACTTGGAGGCTTCAACAAAGAAAATTTGGCCCTATTTCCCTATTCACATTGGCCTTTACACATTATCTAATGTACAACTTGCAAAGATTAAAGTTGCGGCATTCATTTGTCATATATCGAATTCAAGAGGTATGATCCCTCAAAGGTTATATCAGAACATTATATTCAAACAAGTATATAGAAATATGTCCATGAAGAATAACCATTTTATGATGTTTCTATTAGAGCCAAATCCTATCATGAAGTTTTGTAGAAAATATAGGAGCTCCCCGACGATACACAAGTTGCTTTTCTAACATTTTAGAAGACAAGGAGGAGGTGCCTCCTGCCAATCCTATAGAAAGTAAGTGAATAACATGTTCAAACAAAACTTGGAAGTTCATCCTCAGGCTATAGTACCCAAGCAACAATATCTCAAACAAAGACTATGCCAACCTTTTTATTTTCCCAATATTGTGATGTAATTGAGACCTTATAATGTTGCGGTACCAGCATTCATGGAATAAGTTAAAACTCTATGATATAATGTAACAACAATTTATACTAATTAAAATAAAAGTAAAAATGTAAAAAAATATAGAGCTGAGAGAGGGGATAGGCAACAAATTATGATGCCTTGAGACGAAAACTTGCTTTGATTTAATTTTCCCTTTTGATGATATGGTTGATCTTCCCAAGAAGCTTCTAACAAAAGGTTGGGAAGATGAATGGTCAAGGTGTGATTATAAAAACAAGAGGAAGGATCAATCAAGAGGTTCTTCTTCCTTTAGCTTTTCAACCTATTCCATTTTCTCTCTTGTACATTTTTTCTCTCTCTCTTAGAAATTCAAATTGGAAAGAGAGTTGGTGGCAAAGCCTAGAGAGGTTCAAACATTGTGACTGGTTGAGAGTTGTGAGTGATAGTTTATGTGACAAGAAGTGAATGTGTTGCAATATTTTTTCTTTGGAATAGATGACTCTAGGAACTGTGAATGGAGTTGTTTGTGTGTGGCACATAGAGCATTGAATAGGGGAAGACTGAGGGACTATAGGGATCAAAGAAGGACTCCCTTGGGTTGTGTATACTTGCATAATATCTTTGTGAATGATTATGAGCATGATCAAAGATAAAAAGACTAAAGACTGAGTTTTTCCTATGTGTGAAGGAGAGTGGCCTTCACTTTTATGTTAATTATGGTATGAAAATTGTGTGTTAAATTCCTGAGTTTGGTTTTCTCTCAAGGCATCAATAATATGGCTTGGGGATGGTTTGCTATGAGAAAGACTACAATGCAATGTTTCCTATAATTGGGTGGAGAGTGGCTCACCCTTCTTTAGTTTTAGATTGACTTTTTCTAGATCAAATAAGTACTTATGTGTTTGGCAAAAGAAGTTGATTATTGCAACAATATATGTATGATTTTATTTTATTTTATTTATTTATTTTTTAGATCTATTGATGAAAAATAAACATGTGGAGGATATGAATTATATTTCTAGTAAACTTGTTAATTGTTTTCTTAACCTCCGAGTAAAGAAATTCAATTGATTTTGGAAATCTTTTCTTCCAGGTAGAGATCATAATAATAAATTTTAAAATTCATGATTCAGTTGTGCACATGCATACCTTCCATGTTAATTGCATGTTGATTTTTCTTAAATTTTCTCTACAAGAAATAAGTCTTAAAATTTTCCACTGATTTAAAGAGATCATAGGTGCAAAACAAAAGCGAAGGAAGTGTTTTAGGTCATTCTTGGAGTTTAAAGGTGGAAGCCAAAATATGTTTATGGGGTAAACAAGTCATCTTAATATGATTTATGGGGTAAACATGTCATCTTGGAATTTTCATATAAATTTTATCTTGAGAGGTTTCAAAGGCCAAAACATGGACAATAATGAGAGAAAATCTCATTAAACATTTGGTTTGATTTTTAGTTCTTGGTTCTCTATATTTTTAGATATATGATACGAAGAAGTTGGGCTTCCTTAATGCTTATTCAAGTAGGCCATCTTGGAATTTTCACTATAACTTTTCTTGTAAGAGGCTTCATAGGCTAAAACTTGGATGATAATGAGGGGAAATATCACTAAACATATAATTCAATATTCAAATATTGGCTCATTACAATTTTGTTAATATGCTTTGAGGAATTCTGGTATCCTGAATGCTCCTGAAATCAGGCTTAAAAGAGGTAAGCATGGTAATTTCACTATAACTTTATTTATTTGAGGTTTTAGACCTTGAAACTTGTCGGAGACATAGAGGGTATCTCAAGGTACATGTGGCAGAAGTTTTAGATCTTGGTTCGCTATAATTTCGAAGATATGCCCTGAGGAAGTTGGGTCTCTTGAATGCTCCTGAAATCAGAACTAGTTGTTGTGCTAGTAAAGCACAAAAGAAACGAGAAAAAAATGATACCCAATATTTTTAATTAGGCTGTAAGGGACCAAGTTTGAGAAAAATGTGATGCCCCATAGCCCTAATGAAGGATTTTGGGGTTGGATGTATGATAGAGTGGCATCAAAGCTAAGGTTCACCACTGAACCTAGATGAGCTCGAGTATAGGAAATAATCTATTTTTAAAATTAATATCTATGCATGCATGTGTACTTATGTGAAATTATTTTGTTGTATATATGAAAATACTAATGTTACTTGAAGAATAACTCGAGTTTGATGCAATAAGATAAACATGCAAGCTGGTATAGGCCTAGAACAAATGTAGTAAAGGTAATACACATGTTTAATTTTTGTGATTTTAATGGTACTGATAGTTGTGTGTTATTTCAAGAGATAATAATACTTTCCAGCTATGAAAAGAAAGAGAAGTATGTCTATTAGAAAAGCACAACTTAGTATTCAAATGATCTCCTCTTAGGAAAAGGGGAGAGAAGAGGGAATATCTCTTAACCTTATTGAGACAATGAAGAGTTTGAAGTAAGGCCTCTAGAGTTGTAAAGAAGATAATGAAAGGGTGATCAAAGAACAAGAAAGAAAAGCAAGATTGAATAAAGTGTTCTTGCAAAGTTTATTTGAAATTCAAAATTAGTTGCAACAGGGACCAAAAGTTGGCAATGATGGAAAATAACCATCTTATAAAATGGATAGCCCTTCATAAAATTAGAAGCATGAATTGACCAACAACAATTTAAGGAAGAGGACATCTAAGAAAATACATTGAAGTAGGAACACGACTACTTCCAGTGAATACTCCTCCTTTGATTCCTCTAGTGATGGGACAACTTAACTAGTAATCATAGATTCATAGTTCAAGTCTTCCAACTCATAAATTTCTTGTTTTAGTGACTAGATCAAAGTTTCCTAAGCTATACCTGGTTGATTGGATGAAGTCCCTTGTTTTGCTGTAGTCTTTTCCAATGATTCAATGAAACCATACATCTATTTTTGAGTTTGATCAATTTCTAGTGTGGTCTTCCTTAGACTGATTTCAAAATCTAGTTGAGGAGAAGGAGAATACTGTGGACTATGATCAGGAGGAGTGTTTTCTGGTGACTGATCTGGAGTTTCACCTCCCAGATCTATGAAGTGGGATCCTTTGATTTGTGTTTTCTTCAATTTTCCCTTTAATCTAGAGCTCCTTCTTAAACCTTGTGAGCTTGTGTCTCCCTTTTCTATACTTTGTTTCTCCTTTCCTTTTTCTTTTGTCTTAGTTGACTGTTCCTTAAGATGAATTAGTCTTTCAGACAGTACTTGCTCTTCTTCTGAAGACGGCTCTGGGGTCTGATAAATATCTTCAATATTCCTTTTCCCTTTCTATTTTACTTGTTTTCTAATCTCAGTTAATGTTTCAGAAAGCATTTCTTCTTTACTGGTTTCCTTGGTTATACTAGTAGGAGTATCTTGGATGGTTAAATTTGTTCTTTTTCTCCTACTTTCCTTGTTGAGCTTCCCTCAGGTACTTCAGGAGGGTCCTGGAAGAAATTCCTAACTAGGAATTTTTCCCATGTATCCTTCCTCTCTTTCAATTGGTTTTCAACCAGAATTTTAATAAGGCCATGATGATAGAGATGAGGCTCCACATCATCTAGATTCTTTTGCACAGTTGTAGACATTTTTGTCAAGCTACTCAACAAGAAATAAGGAAGATTGATGGTTTCATTCTCCAAAAAATTCATTAATAATATTATATGGTACATGTACATAGAGCCATACCTGCCCTCACATGTAATGAATTTCTAGATTATTAACAGCAGACTAGACCATTTTTCCTTTAAGGCTAAAACATGAATTCCTCGTTTAAAAATTGATACGTCCATACCTGGATTACGAAGAATAACCCTCCAGACCTTTTCGTCGAAGTCCTTATTCTTAAACCATTGTTTTCCTTCTTGTGGAAGCTCTACTGTTGTTGTAATGGATGACTTTGTTACTGGAAATTTGATGTCCCCAATTTCGACTTCCATACCGTTGAAGGATCTTACAAACGTTTTCGTGACTTCCTTATTATGACATTTGAACTTTTGAATAAACTGAAACCATCTTGCCTTCCTCAACGTGCTCTTTAGCTGTGGGCATCCCTCCATAAATTTAGCTCCATCAGGCTTTGTTCTCACCATAAGATCCATTCCTCCTTCTTAATGCGAAGATACCTCTGTAGATGATAGTTTCACAGGAGCAGAATGGTTATCTGAGTGGAAAATGGAAGAGGGATGCGGAGAAAACCAGTGGTTACAAAGCGGGAAGAATGTGGAGCATGCAATGAGAGTGGGTTCACGGAGCAGAAGTCTGTGTAAAACAAACCATGAACCGAAAATCGTAAAACCCGGTGTGAAAGTGTGGAGGTAGAGTGAAACTGGCGAAACTGAATAGAGTTTGAAATAAAAGGTTGCGGAGTGGACGTCAATGGGTTCATAAAAAGGCTACGGAGTGGAACGTCAATGGAGGAGAGTCGTAGTCAATCGGCTCCTGTCTGCATGATTAGTTGTTTTAATAGGTGTAATGCGGATGTACGACTAAGTACGAGTTAAACTCGGGAGAGGATTATGAGACCGTTAGGATTGATGTGAAGGATATGGTGGAGTTAAGGCAGCTATCAAATCAAATCATTACACATTATGGAGCTTGTGATTTGCAAACTATATAAATCATGTGTTTGAAATGCTATTTGAAAATGGTTTTGCTCATACCTTGGAATCATACTTCTTTCATTTTGCTAACTTTTGACTGGCTGCCTCTGTAGGTGCTTTTAGGTGTTGAAATCTTCAAAAGATTTTCCTCTTCCATACCTGCATCTTGCTTTTATCATTATTTGGCAAATCACTTGACTGTCATTGTAGAGTAACAGAGGATTAGCTGCGGAATCAACGATCAGCTGCGGAATCAAAATTCAGCTGCGGAAACTCACATAGTGAATAACATATGACATGGTGAAATGAATAGAAATGAGAAATGACTGTATGAATGATATTTGGAAAGGTGAACATGAAGATAAACTGAAAGAAATTTTATTGATGGAATGTGGTGGTGAGATGGAATGAAATGGAATGGAACAACTATGAGTGAAATGAGAAATTCTTTTTTGGAAAATATAGGGCGTCATAAGCTTCTGATTTTTGCCTTGTATTTTCTGCATAAGACTGCCAATCAGTGATTGGTTTTTAGGCTTATACATTATTATGTATATATTTAGATGATGATGAAAAGAACAAAGACTAGGCTGGTGGAGAAGAATGATTCTTCTTCACCAGCCTCATTGCAGAATTATCTTGAAAGATTTTGATAAACTCCTCCTTTGAGAGTGGCTTATGATAGATCTTCAACCGGTGACCATTCACAATGAGAGGAGTTTGATGCTCATCAATTGTTTTGATTCTTTCTACTCCATTGCTAAAAAAAAATTCAATCTCATATGGCCCAAGCCAATGAGTCTGAAATTTACCTTGAAAATATTTGAACTGAGAATCAAATAGCAATGCCCAATCTCCTTCTTGAAACTTTTTGTCCTTGATGTATTTGTCATGCCACTTAGCACTTTGATGTTGAACTAGATCAGTTCTTTGAATTTATTCTTGTCTGATCTCATCTAGTTCATTCAACTAGCGCCAAAATGTTTAGTCAATTTAGTGTGTCCTAAATTGCTACATAAGTTATCAATTCGGGAGTCGTAAACTGATGAAGTGTAGCGCACTGTATGTGCAAGACAACCTTTTTCTTACCTCACTGTTTTCAGTTTTTATCTTGTTTTGGGGTTTTGTTCTTGTTGGTCTCCTAAAATGTTTAATGCAAATGGAAATCCTATTCTAAAGTTTTAAGAATACTTTTAAAGATCAAGTGTGGATGTAGAATTGAAAAAAAGGTTTATGCCTCTTTTGGTAATTTCCAAACTTAGAATTTCAAAGATCTCAAAACATGTTGTTTATAAAATTAGAATTTGAACAAAAGTGTAACATGCGGCTACATAAATCAAGCTAAAGATGAAGTACTGAAAATGAGGTTACTATCTCTACTGTCCATCTAATTACATAATTGAAATCTAATAAACTACTGCACTCAAAACCAAAAAGTAAAGAAGCTGAAAACTGGTACTGATTTCACCCACTATCACAATATTTCATCAATTAACTTCTAAAACGGGGTTAAGCTAAATACTCCGGAAATATCATCATATGGCATGAAAGAATGACATTTAAATTATCTAATTGCAGACTAATGAAATCAAAATCAATTACTTCACCTATAATCACAATAGCTCGCCAATTAACTTCTAAAATGGGGTTAAGCTAAAGGCTTCAGAGACATCATCATATAGCATGAAGAACTGATATTTAAACTATCTACTTGCAGACTAATGAAAGCAAAATCAAATTACTTCACCTATAATCACAATAGCTCGCCAATTAACTTCTAAAATGGGGTTAAGCTAAAGGCTCCGGAGATATCATCATATAGCATGAAGAACTGATATCTAAACTATCTAAAAGTAGTAAGCAAATATCACTTAAATAAAAGCATAACAACTGGAATTGAAAACTAAAGTTCAACAGAGGAAGCAAGTCTCAGATCACCACTTGATGCAAAAAATACATTAAAAAGCTCGAGCATAACCTATCTGAAATGCACTGATAAATGTTAGTGGAAAATATAACATTGCTGCAAAAACATGTACAGGAGTAAAACGACTAAAACCATAAACAAAACATGAGAAATGTACAGCTCAAATAAGGGAAAATATGCATGAAAACTATACAAAACAAAAGAGGAACCTCAGCCACGCAGGGGCCCTCTGCACAACCTTGGATTAACACGCTGTCACTTCAAACCATGCTTTAAACAGACACATGAAAAACATAGTTTTTGTATTATGAAACAGAGGATATGTCTCTCGGTTACAACAACAAAATAACGCTAAAACAATAGTAACAAGACTAACTATTTGTGTTGCAAACGCTTATATTTATAGAGGAAATAGATAACTATATTTTGGAGAAAATTCTTCAGTAATGGACACGTGAATAGGTCAGAATCCGGAAGTTCATCCTCTCGGTTGCCATGAACACTAAATCTACGCAAAGTGGATGTTGGTTTGTGTTATGGAGATGGCCTACAAGTGGAAAAAACGGATCCATGAGTTCAGGAACGGCTTCGGGCTTCTTTGCGTGCTAGAACAGAGTCCTAGTTAACGCATGACTCTCTGTTAACCACCCTTTGACCGGTACCTTTCTTCATGAATTTGGATAAGCAGATAGGACCTCATCCATGTGTGGATCATTTCTGAGCTGCCCATGTGTCTCGTTTCTCCTGTCGATACCTGTAACCTACAGAACAATGAAAACGGCTGCGAAATTGCGAGTTAGCTGCAGAAAGTGGCTACATTCCGTAGCTGATAAACAAAACCCAAATCAAATAGCACACACAATGATATAAATTGAAAATCACTCAAATGCACTCCAGAAGTCAACATGTAACAACTTTTGATAGCTTATGAGGCATTGATATGGGAAAATAGAAAAGAAAAGGTTTAGGGAAATGTGTAGAAGAGAGGTAGTTTTGGGGCTCAACAGTAGTATGTTTTGCTTTCAGTGGTCTTGCTAGTTGTAGGTGTTATTGCACACCGAGGACATTGTTCCCCCAAGGGGGAAGGTTTTGTAACAACCCTGGTAAAAAATCCATGTAATAAAATTAATAAAGGAAAAATAATAATCAAGGTCACGAGGCACTTATTACAAGCTGAATGTTGGGAAAAACATCCTAGTGGGTGTTCATTTGGTTTATTATGGCTCAG
>APFE030175014.1:74754-117217 GCA_000404065.3 Pinus taeda | reverse complement strand
ATGGAAAATAGGAGAAAAGGAAGGTGAAAGGTCACAGGTTGCATGTGAGGAGGACAATGAAGGAAAATAATGGAAATTGAAGAAAATAGAGACCTCATTGATAAAAAGGCTTCTGAGGATCGATTCACAATTTTTTGTCTATTTAGTTTTGGAGCTCTCTCTCTGTTATCTCTCTCTCGCACACTCTTGGACATAGGGTTTTCTTGGAGCACTTCAACATTGGATCAAGGAAAAAAACAAAGGCAAAGGGAAGCAAAGATCAAGCAAGGAAGAGCAGGATCAAATGGTTACAATGGGATTACTTGTAGGTATCGGGTTGCATGTATGGTTTCCTTGCTATTTTTGGCATGCGTGACACATGCATGTGTGTTTTGATTCTCTTGTTATCATTGGCATGGGTTTTTCCAAGTGTGAAAGTATTTTTTCAGCCTTGCCTTTCCATTTCCAAATAGCCATGGTGTGATGGGGTTCTCATGTTTTGGTTGAATTAGATTGTTGGATGGATTCGAAGCCGAGTGGGGTGGTCTCAGGATTAATCTCAAGGCCTAGGTATCTCGAGATGGCATATACAATAAATCCTAATTGTGAAAAACCTTGATTAGGCCTAGGAATCCCTTGACCGGATGACGAGATATATGGTAAATCCTAGAGGGTGGGGATCTTGTTGGGTCTAGGAATCCTCGACCGGTGAATGGAGGGATATACGGTAAATCCTAGAGGTGAATCCTCTCATTGGGCCTAGGAATCCTCGACTGGTGAATGGCGGGATGTACGGTAAATCCTGGAGAGTGGAGATGATAAAATCCTTATGGTTTAGGTGGAGAGATCCAGAGGCATCCATGCTTGTATAGGCCTAGTGATCCCTGGACGTTGGGATTGTGGTAAGGCCTGATAATGTATGCTTCTTGATTGGGCTTAGGAATCCATTGACAGGATTACAGTAAAGCCTAGTTGTATAGATAAGGGTTTCGGGCCTAGGAATCCCTTGGTGGGATATACAATAAATATCGAGGAAGCCCTTGTTGGTTTTGTTTTAAGTCCCACATTCATGCTTGGAATATGACACGAGGGTGATTGTCTGAAAGAAAGATTTGGTTCAACCTAATCTATGGTCGGGTGGTACGTGGAAGTCCATGAATTGGTTGGATTTACATATGTTAATAAGAGTTCTTTTCCTCTTGTGATTTATGTGTACATGTAATTATTATTTTGAGACTTTAATGGTTATTCTATTATTTTTATTTTGTTGGTTATATGTTGGTTATAAGCATGGTTTTATGAAAGATCCCAGTCATGGATCTTATGATGTTTTTTAATGAATGAATGAATTATGAATGTATGACGTAATTCGTCGTAAGGCGTTCCCTCTGAGATAAACTTTCCTCCTTGCCCTCGTGTCATCTCTCTGCTTCGTCCGATGAAGTGTTAGACGATTGGAGTGTCTCCCGTCGTTGATTCAATAATCGAGTTTATTGGTGTGGGCATTGGTGTACGTGTTGGGCATGCATCTTATCACGCATATACGGTGGCCTCATCCAGCGGTAACTTCATCACCAGGTTCCAGATCAACGGATTCTCTTTTACCAAGTTCCAGATCAACGGACAATAGAACCGAAGGATGGTACCAACTCATCCAGCGGTAGCTTCATCACCAGGTTCCAGATCAACGGACAATATAACCGAAGTATGGTACATAGTTTTGCAGGGAAAGTCGAGCCAAGGCCACCTCCATCTCGCGCCTCTGGGTCATCCAGGAAGACCTATGGAAGAACCTTTATTTTTCATACAAAGTGGCCTTCGTTGGACTTTCAGGCAGTGGTTTCAGGTAGAACCGAAGGCTGCTACATGCTGTTGTAGTAGAAAAGTCTAGCCAAGGCAACCTCCATCTCGCGCCTCCGGGCCATTGAAAAGGACCTGTGGAAGAACCCCTTCGTTGGACTTGCAAGTAGTGGTTCTCGTGGTGAATGAAGGAAGAAGTTACAGGAAACTTGATGCTGAACTCTCAGATGCATTGATTTTGATGGATATGTGGACTTCTTTCGTTGCAGGTTGTTTCCACGAATCCTTATTCAAAGTGTTCTTGTGCCATAGGTGAGCTATCTTGGGATAAAACTTGTGCATCTATGGATTCGTTTTTTCTTTTTATTTCACTGGTTATAATCAAATGTAGTGGAAGTTAGTCTAAACATTCTTAACACATGGGAGGGTTTTACTTGGATGGTTTCTAATAAGGTCTTTGTGTTTTATTTACTAATTCCATTCTTGCATTAATAATTGAATTTAATTCAGTTTACCTCTGTCTAATGTTGTTTTTTTGCATATGGCAATTCAAAGCAACGTATACTGTATTTGATACCTTTCTGGCCTACCAAATTGATGGTACAAATTATGTTTTACATTTAAACATATGTTTTTGATTCAAACATCATAGATGAGTTCTGGATCACCTGATTATCGAGCTAGATTCCGTTCTGGAGATGTCGTCCAACAAATTTCTCTGTTATTCTTCTTTTTACACTTCTCTTTATTTTCCAAGTGCTAACCTCATTCTAAATTAGGCTTGTTTTCCTATTTTCCAAGTTCTAACTTCAGTGTAAATCAGGCTTGTTTGCCCAGGTTTGACCTGTTCTAAATTGTTGATCTAAATTGACCAAGTTTTAACTTGAAAAATCAAATTGTACTTTTGCTTAATTGAATTATTTCTCCTAGAAAAAAATGTTGGGTTTTCTCCTCAGTTTGGGTTTCTTAGGTAAAAAAATTTGGTGTTTACTGTGCATGCTTTTTCTACTGTGATCTTTAATGTGTCCGTTGCATCTATTGTTGAATTTTCCGACTGTAGTTGCTTAATAATGTTTCGAAAATATCATTGGAAGTAATTATCAATGGCAGAAAATTGTGCTTGTCTAAATTAGCACTAGAAAATCAACAGATTTTGCTTGATTTGGAGAGTGCAATGGACCTTCTTATGAGATTGAAGAAATCTGGTGGAATTCTGGATCAGAACTATTGCTTGATTGACAGCAGCATGAACCTTGTGTTGTACAACATTTGTATTCACTGTGAAGGATTTAAGGAGCAGTGATGTTGTTTTAGCTGAGCCTACCAAGGATTATCAAATAAATTGTTTATTGGTCCCTGTGGTATACATTCTTTTGATCTTGTTTGCTCCCTTAATTGTAAGTGCATAAAAATATTAGATTCATAAGACAAGGTACCATTAATAATGTGAGTCATTAATCATTAAGTGCAAAGCGTGGATATTCAAGCATGTATTCTAGCTGAAAAAATTAATAGAAGTAGGAAGTCCAATTGACCAATTTGTTTTACCAACTATAGATCTTTCAAACTCACATGTATTACTTTGTTTAGGTTCCAAAGACCTTTTAGGAAAAATTAATAAGCATTGAGTCAATCATTAGATTTAGATGATTTGCACAAATGAAGCTTCTATCAAATGGCTTAAACGAAGCAATATTAATTCAATAATTAATAAAAAAAATATAGTCTTAGGCACCCTAAATCAACTTCAATTTATATAGTTTTAGAATTTCATTTCTTCTACATCTATGCATCTTATTTAGATTTGCCCCATTCCTGTTTTTCAATTTATGCCTTACGGCATTTCTTTGCAACCACAGGTGCAAATGCTAGTATATGTTATTGCAACCATTATGAGAATGCACTAGACCTTCTTGATGATTTTCAAATAAGTACCAAACCTATATGTTCAAATGTATATTTATGACATGAAAATTTCATGTTCATGATATGGTTGATGGAATGTCCGTCGTGGACAGGCCTTGTTAGGTCAAGTTATTGTATGAGATTTGTATGGAAGGTTTTGTCCTTGTGTCATTCATGGTTATGGAAACTTTCATTAAGTTCTGGGTAGAGGTTTGGATCCTAGCCTGAAAAAGTCTCTTAAATCCTACACTCGCAGGCACAAAACTGGGTGAAAAAGACTACAGTGGCTCCCTTGTAGGCATCATGTGTGCAACTGGAGGGCTTCATTCGAAACTAGGCAGTTTTATGTTAGCATCTAGGAGATCAGGGCATTGAAAAAAGAGGTTTAATTAAGGGTTTGGGCACTTAGAAGGGTGGTTTAGCCCTTGGGGGCCCTGTAGCACCTAATGAGGAAGTCATTAATTTTTTTCGTTTATTGATTCCACTTCCTTAAGGTGATCTAGGAGATTGAATCATATCATAGTAACTCTTTGTCACATGTTTACCCGGTAGGCAGATAACTTGGGTAAATGTGGGAGGAGGGCATTACAAAGACGTTCTTTAATGTGCTTTCCACCATGACCATCAAATGTTGAGGTAGACCTTAAAGTCCCCTTCCAACAGGTTGCAATCAAGACTATTGGAGATAATGATAAATACTTTACCAGTTGAAAGGGAGACTTGTTCTCTAATGTTCAACATTATGCCCAAGTATAAAAAAACCACTATGAGCAAGGAACAAACTAGAAACCATTAACCTGTACCTTTTTTTTGCCAGTAAGGAGGCCTCTAGTACAATTTTACGTCTTACTACCATTCAACAGGATGATTGTAGTTCATGCCCAAAAGTGAATTATTATTATTTATTTTTTCGGTCCTAAGTGTATTATGGACAGGTAACTAATTGATGCTAAACCTCAACAAATTGATCATGCTTTTCTTTTTCATAAGCGATAGTTGTGAGGTTTTGAGAAAGAATATTCTAGAATTAATTTTTCACCATGTCATTATCCTCTCTCCTCTATCTTTGGATTTCAACATACCTTCACTAGTGGGCATCAATATGCTGCTTATTTATGTCATTCGTGTAAGGAAATGTGCTCACAATATGCATTTTGTGGATTCTGATTTTGCATGCTTCATATAATAGAACATCCCTCAGCTCCCTATAAGCAATGCGAATTTATTGTGCTAAGTAGTGGACAAATATGTAGATTTTCAATATTCCTTCGCATTTTGTTGATGGCCAAAAATGACCTCATCAACATTTTAGAAACCACCCGATCAAAGCCCCAACTAGACTATTTTCTATTTGGGTTGGTGGTTCTGACTGGTTTAAATGGGCTCAGTTACCCTTATAGAGATTGCTCCAATGAATGGAGACTTTAGCATATGGAAGCTAAATGGGAATATGAAAAAAACAATGATGTTTCTAAGTGAATACAATGAATAAAATATACTATAACTAGACTATATCATATAATATATATAACCTGTGCACTTATGTATATGTGAAATCGAAAGATAGCTCTAACTAAAAAATTAGATTTCAAGTTATTTCATTGATTTAGAGCAAATTGTAAATGAAATGTCTAATTCAATTAAATAGTTGATTGAATAAACACCTAAAACAAATTCACATATAAACTTTTAGATTGTTATGCTTATAAATGAAGGAAATAATAATACAATAGTGAATTATTAAATCATTCAATCATAAACATAAATAACACTTAAATAATTCCAATCACAAATTTGAGAAAAACAATTTCAATGGTAATATTAAATCTGCTTTGCTTCGTTGAAACATGGAATAAAAAATGGTCTAGTGCTTGTATTGGAAATGAACAAAGTAGAATAGTGTAACTATGCCTTGCAAAATTCATAAACCTTTGCACTAAGTTCGAGAGTTGTTTAAATAGTTTACAAACATGAAAGGAGAGTAGTTTTATCTCCGAAATTGTCTCAATAAATTACAAACAAAATTAAGTAAAATAGAAACTTGTTACAACCTTCAAATTGAAATGAAATTTTTAATTTGATGGAGCAGTTGTTGATGAAGAACCATTGGGTGATTTCCATCAATCATATACTTCTAGAAGATATGCTAACTTAGGGGCTGAGTGAGGTCTAATGTTGACGTGATAGCTATACACCTAAGTTTTCAAGTTTGGTTAGCAGCTGAGTAATTTGTTCATTAATGACTTTAGTTACTTTAAGGTAACTATGAGGTTTAATGAGAAACTCTCATATTAGCTCAAAATTTACCTTCAACAACTACTCAATTCTATTATCAGACGCTGCTATGTCACCTTGTATTTTTCATTTCAATACCTTTGCATTTGGGGGGTCTCCTCCGTATCAACTGGTAGCATTTTTGTCTCTTTGAGAGACTGAGCAATAGACTAGACCATGAAATTATAAATCTTTTCTGCGTCTTTAACCAACTATTTTATTAAGCATATATGGGTCTCCTAAACATGTAGCAATGTATATTTTTGAATTTCATGAATTCTAGGAAAGTTGGTAAGTACCTCTTTTGATCTTTTTCCATAACAAAAGCTCATCAAGCTTATGCTTTTCCTCATCGTACCGATTTTCCATATCAACTAAGTCATCAAGGAAAGAATTAACAAGTTTATCCCAAGCCTACACTGTGCCTAACTTGTCACAAAATAATTGTTTCTAATGTTGTAGCTATTGATTTATGTCATGGGCGTCATGCTTAAATTTGGAAATATCTATAATACTTTCCTTAGTAAGCTTTACCTTCTCTTGCAATTCATTAATCTGCATATCCTTATGCTTGATCTCATATTCAAATTGGCTTTTAATCAGATTAATCTGAGCTTACATCTGAGTTTTAGTTTGTGAAGAATCCTTCTCCAGATGATGAATCCTTCCATCTTTCTACCTAATGGATTGTCTAACTTTAGTAGTTGTATTGATGTTTTCATTTGCATAAACCCCTATGTATTGAGCTAATTCCTTAAATAATTCATCTGGAGCCATTGATGATCCTTCCCAAACCACCTCCAATGGTGTTGCTGATAGGGCAATAGTTGTTGATAAAGTGTGTGTTTCAATTTTTTTTCTCTTCTTTTTGATTCTCCTTAATATAGCTTGTTGTTTCGGGCCATAAAAGACTTCATAGGTGGCATATCTTGTATCTCTTATTGAGACACATGATTTAGATCATAAATTTTTTCACAAATAGGCAATATATTGATAGATGTTATACCAATCACCTTAGGATATGATAGACTTGATTCTAAAGTATTTGATGGAGGTGATGTCAATTATTTCTTTTCAGTATTTTTTCTATGCATTTTGGTCACAACTAGTGCTTTGCTTGTCTGTTTAGGAAGTTGTGAGGTTAGGTTCTCAAACACTTACCAATCTTTAATCATATCAATGCATATTGTCTTCTTTGAAATCATTTCTTTGGGAGGATTGGCAAGGGCCTCTTTGCTTCCTGGTACAACCGGTTTCTTTTGTGAAGGAGTTATTTATGTTGAAGATTAAGTTCCTAAGTCCTTGTGTTGAAGCTCTTTGAGCTAAAGATCTAGGAGCTTTTGTTATAATAGCCTCTCCTTTTTTTGTTTGTAAGATCAATGGTAATGGAGCTCTCCTAGTGCCTTTGTACACTATAAAAGGTTGATAATCTCTTGGAGATAGCTCTTCAATTCTTATACACACCTATAGATAAGAAATAACTCCTTTGAATACATCATCATATACAAAATTTTCATGTATATACTTTTTGATGCCAACATCACAAGTTATCTTCTCAATCACCTTATAATGATCATGCAATTTTTGGGGAATAATAGCCAACTTCAAAGCATAAAAATGAATTAACTATTTTTCTACATGTTGGAAATTTTGAAAGGAATAAATGCCAATTGGAACCAGGAACTCAGGCCATGCCTCTTAGATGCCTTTTTTAATTCAAGAGTAATTTTTGTACCTACTATATTATACACCACCTCTCTGCAAAGTAACATGTTTGGTACATAGAGGGGCAGAGAATGAGGAGGACCATAACAACCAATTACTCTGAAATATGTGAAAATTTCCTCAGCATACCGATCTCCAATTATTTATAAACAATCCATATCAAGCTAAGACATCCTTGGAGTTTTTGTATTGAATAAGGCTTAATGAAACAAAATCATGACATAATGACATGTTTGGTAGAAGTGGTCGAAATAGTTTTCTTCCCACAGTTTATTATGATAGACATGGATGGGCAAAGATTTAGTAAGTGTCTAGTTCCAGCTCATTGCTAGAAAGGAGGTAGAAAGACAAATGGCATTTATGATATATGAAAACATATAAAAATGGGGGTTATGGGTAAGAGTTTTTTTATTTTATTTTAAAGTTGAGAACATGTTGGACAATGATACTAGATTGAATATCAACCCAATTGAAATTAAAACTCTTTTCAACTCTCTAAATAAGAGGGACCAAGTCTAAGGTAATGTGTGAAACATTCCGCATACCATATATTCTATAAAGCATGGAGTCAACATAATTAAAAGGGGGGCATAAAGAAACAATGGCGAGAAGATTCTTATTTGTGTTTATTTAGGTCTCTCCTCTAGTCTTTTATCAAACTAGGTAGAGTTTTATTAGGTTCTGTGTATTCCTCATGAACAAAATTTTCAACAAAATTAGGGTTATATTTGAGTTCGGCTTCGAGCAGCTTATACATACCTTGAATGTTTAAAGGTTGGAAGGAATTGAACATTGTTCCATGAGAAGTGATAATTTTCTGCTTGGCGGTATTGATATGATCCAATGCCCACTATATCATATCTATATATGGTAGTATTCTAGGCCTAACGCCTTTTTTATGTAAACCTGACTTCATGACATCTTCTAATGTAAGTTCTTGGTTTTTAAAGCCTCCTTAGTCCTATGTTTCTACTTTAGGAGTTGTCTCTTCTTCCTCGATGTCTCCTAATTCTTCCTCAAGAGACTTGTACATACTATCCCAAGTAGAAATTCCTGCATCCATATTCATTATTGTGTATGAGAACAGGAAGGTGCATGGGTTTTTATCATCCATTTCCTCCCTAACTAGTCTAGAAGGTATTTATACAAGTGGATTTTTCTTGGGTCTCCCCATATCAACAAGATTTGAATAACCTTGAGGGCTAGATTGTTGTAAACCTAAATGCGAGAATGAGAATTCCAACATAGGTTTGGAAATTGGAACAATCAATTCACAATAACGTTCAATAACTGTCAATTGAAAAAATATCACATGCAAAGTACAATGCGCATTAAGACAAAAAGGCATGAAATTAAACATAAAACATGCTTATTGAGTTCCAAGTGTAATAGGGCTAGGTGTGATGGGAAGATTGTAGTGTTGGGTGACGTGTAAACTAATGTGATTTCCAACATCACCCTAGGTATAAAATCCTGGGAGAAATGAATGGAGCACTTTGAATAATTCCCACGACCATTTGTCCGGGAAGACGTGGAAGGTGGGAACAACCAAACATTTTGTTAGTGAATGAGAGGAGCAATATGGTTGAGGGAATGACATGTATAAACATGAGATGTCCTAGGAGTATAATCTTAGAAGAAACCAACGGGAAATCTTGCGGAAACCTCTTGGAAGATGTATACAGTATGAGAAATGAGGGTCAATGAGATAATGTGTTTCGGGGACCCATATAACATGGCGTGCAGGTTTTTTCCTTCGTGTTTTGCTAACTTTTCATGACGATTTTAATGAGCGAACAACAAGTAATCTTCGAGGAGAGACCTTCGGGACATAAATTGTTGGCAAAGACATCTTTACATTAATTGTCAAGAAATAATTCCATCTTGAGAGTTATATCTTGGTTTTTTCGAGTGGATCTGCATGAGAAATCTCCAGGATATAACTTTAGAGATAACGTGAATGGTGGGACTTGGTAAAGTAGCTCAAAATGAAATAAAAGTAATTTATTATATATGTGGGCTTTATTTACATTATATATATTGTTTTATTTTAAAGCCTCACCTGCGATGGTTCTCAACCTTTGGGCCTTACACATTTGATTAAGTTTAAGCTTTATTTCCTTAAAGGGATAAAAGGCTTAGAAAGAAAAGGGAAACTTAAGATTTAAAAGTAATTTTTGATTATTTATTTTATTATTATTATTATTTATTTATTTATTTTTCTTCAGTGTAAAAAAAGTTTAATATATGTCAAAGGATTATAAAAGGAAAAGGGAAAGTTTGGAAGGGTGCCCATTTATTATAAATGGGGGTTGTTGTTTTTTCACAATAGTTCACTACATGTAGGGAGAACCAATTATTTTTGTTTTAAAAATTAGAAGAAATTGATTAAATTGAAATAGAAGATAATAGCAGAAGTGTCCTTAGACACACAAATTTTATTAATAAGGAAAAGAAAAATTACATAAAATCTACAAGAGCTTACTCACAATCACTCAACACTCTTGCAATAAGAGAAAAACAAGTTTTAAATAAGCTTGTGTCCTAAACTAATTTAGTTATGGACCACTTGTTTCATTTGCATGTGTCCATTTACATGTAATGCATTTCTACCAAATCTCCTGATAGGTTTCCTAATTAAATTCCTAAAGAATGACACTTTTCTAGGTGCCATATCTATTATAACAAATATATATTCTAAGTAGATTATGGGACTCTAAATAATTTATCTAAGAAAACTCTAAATAATTAAATATGAATTTATGTACTTTGGATCATATATCTAACATTCACCATTTTGATCCAAAGTACATTACAATAGATACCAAGCTCTCCCCTGAAGTTAGTAAATTTGATCCTGCCAAGTGGTTTGGTGAAAATATCTTAGATATGGTCTTTTGAAGGGCAATATACTAGTTTGATGACATCATTTGAGATGAGCGTCCTAATGTAGTGATACTTTGTTTCCACATGCTTTGTTTTGGAATGGAAAACTAGATTTTTTATATGTTTTATGGCTAACTAGCTATCAATGAATAAATATGTGGCTTCTACTTGAGGAACACTTAAATCCTGCAAAAATCTGTGCAACTAAATAATCTCACATGTTGCTTCCCATGTTGATATGTATTCTGCTTATGTTGAAGAAGTTGACATCGTGGCTTGCTTCTTGCAACTCCAATAAACTATTGTTGATCCCATGTTCATCAAATGACCTGATGTTGATGCCTGATCATCATTACTTCCAACAAAATTTGCATCTAAATAACGACCAGGCACATAAAATTCTTACACTTTAAAAAAAAGAAGTCCAAAATCTTGTTCCTCGGATATATATAAGAACCATTTTCACTAGATTTCAATGGCTTTCCCTTGGTTCATGCATAAATCACAAGAGAATACTAATTGCATAAGATAAGTTTGGATGAGTGGTTGTCATATAGATCAGGTTTCCAATCAACTGTCTGTAAGTAGTAGTGTTTACGAATTCCCCCCTTCAAATTTTGAAAGTTTCAAGTTTTGCTCCATTTAGGTGAGAAATGATAAGCAGTATTTTGTTCCAAATATTTTCAGTAGTTCACATGCATACTTGCTTTGACTAATGAAAAAACTATTTGGATGTTGGAATACTTCAACTCTAAGATACTAGTGAAGTAATCCTATATCAGTCATATTAAATCTAGCCTGTAACTCCTTTTTTACCTACACAATATGATCATTATTGTTCCCACTAATGATCAACTCATCCACATACATAACTAAAATCACAAGATTTTTACCCTTTTGGTGCACATATAAGGTATCATCTGATTCACTGCGCTTAAATCCAAACTCACGAAGGTACTCATCCATATTTTCATACCAAGCTCGTGGAGCTTATTTCAAACCATATAAATCCTTGATTAATTTGCACTTTGTGTTCTTGTCCCTCGATCTCAAAACCTAAAGGTTTAGTCATATACACTTCTTCCTACAAGTCTCCATTGAGGAAGGCACTTTTGACATCCATCTGATGTACTTTCCATCCTTTCTGAGTTGATAATGTAAGCACTAATATGGTGGTGTTCCATTTTTCCGTAGGCGCAAATGTTTCCTCATAGTCGATTCCTTCTTATTGTACAAAACCCTTGGTAATAAGTCTTGCCTTGTACTTGTTGATTTATCCATCTAGCTTATACTTAATTCGGTAAACCCATTTGCATATGATGGGTTTCACATTTTCAGGACAATCAACAAGTTTCCAAGTGTTAGTTTCCATCATTGGATTGTATTATTCAACCATTTCCTTTTTCCATTCAACATGTCTTATTGACTCTTTGTATGTGGAGGACTTAGTAAAATCATTTGTTATTAAGGAAAACAATTCTTCATTTCTTTGTGAACTTCTTGTTGTTGTTTTGTTTTGTTCATTTGACCTTACGTCCTTCAAAAGTTGAATGACCCATTTAGGCAATTGTTGTTGACTTGTTTGTGGATATGAATAATCACCATCATTATAAAGCGGATTGATATAAACAAATTTTCTTCGATCATCTAAAGGTTCAAGGGGTGGAGAGTCACTATCGGAAGAACTGTTGCCAAAAGATTTAGATGAACTTCCAGAAGATCCAGATGGTCCAAATGAAGCAGGCAAGTTGGATAAATCATTTTATGAAGAAAACCATTCAATTTCATACCAATGTTGTGTACTTGGTTGATTTTTCATTCTGCTTTTCTTTTTATCACCCTTAGTTTCCAATTTCTATAGAAGAATTGCTATCTCTGGGGTACTCATGGGGGCTTCACTCAATGAACCTCTGACATAGCATGCGTGTTTGTGGCATACCAAACAATACCTTTAATTTGACTACATATTGGAGAATACCTCTAAAAATCACATTATTTAACCCCTTACCAATCCGAACAAGTTACACCTTCCCAATTTAAAAAATATCTACTTTCACTAGATATTGTAGGTATCCATTTTTTCATTAACATTTTTTATACCCCTTTATATTTTTTCATTAGCTTTCAGCTCCATTTTTTATAACTGCCAATATAAAAACCCTTTACCCCCTATTATATGCTTAATATATTATGGCATTTTTTCCGCAATATATATCCTCCAATATGAATGCATGTGGTATGGTATTTCTCCCCCAGTGAAGCCCACGTAGTGGCATTCTTGCTTTTTGTTTCATGAAATATAACATCCCCGCTCACAATAAACTTTCCATTTGACAGAAGATGATATCCCTTCTTTTCATCTTAATACCCAATCAATATACACTTCAAACTTTGTGAATCAAGCTTAGTTCATTTTTCTTTTAGAACTAAGGCATAGCATATTGAACCAAAAACTTTGAGATGTTTGACTCAAGGTTTGAAACCAAACCACGCTTCATATGGTGTAATTCCATCCAAAGAAGAAGTGGGATACCTATTCCTTAAGTAAATTTTTGTATATATTGCTTCTTCCCAATATGAAGGATCTTACCATTCCAAACAAGGTGTGTTTCATTCTTTCTACTACTCCATTATGTTGTGGACTATAGGCATTTGTAATATGTATTTTAATCCCATTGTCCTTGCAATAAGTTTGGAGTTAATTAGAAGTGAATTCCCCTCCATTATCTATCCTGAGAGTGTCAATTTTCTCTTTAAATTCATTCTCAACTAGTTGGAAAAGTTCTTGAACTTTTCAAAGGTTTCTTACTTTTGTTTCAAAAAATAAACCCAAGCAATTCTATTGGAATCATCAATGAAAAGTAAAAAAATATTTACAACCTCCTAAAGAAGCCTGCAGAGGTCCATAAATGTCATTGTGAACCATTTGCAAATGTCTGTTTGCATGCCATGAACTTGTTGGAAAGGTCATTTGAGTTTGTTTCCCATAAATGCAAGCTTCACATCTTGCATTTTATTTCTGAAAAGTCGGAGGTCCTTTAACCCTTCCTTGCTTTTGAAGTTGAGAAAGACTTTCTATTGGACACCTAATTCACGAAGGGTTATGGTGTGGATTATGAACAGTCATCAGAGTTCGAGAGACCACTTGGAACATGAAAACAAAGGGTCATAAGACATTGTATAAATATGTATATCATTGTGAATAAAATGAATGTCACATTTGTATTAATTTTGGTATATTGTTTGTGAGTGTTTAACATGGTATCATAACAGGTTGGTGAGAATTTCCCCTCTGTTAGCCAAATTTGAGTTGTAGACCAAAAGTATCCCTATACCATTCTCTACCCATAAAATCAATATATATATATAAAATAAAAATATAGGGCATTCTCAACTCAGTCTTTCTACCTAGTGCATCAGGCATCTCAGACCAACTCTGATAGTAGATCTACCACTTCAACTTGTCGTGCTACCTATTATCTACCATCCATGTCAAATTTGTACCTAATTTTTTGTCGATTTTATGTTCCTCTTCCACATACTGTTCTTTAAAAAAATGTTTAGCTATATACATGTCCTACTTAGAAATGTTTGTAACATTCTAAGCTTCTTCTAATATTTGACGAATGGCTTTTAAAACTTGTGACATCGGTTACAGGTGTTACATTACCAACCTAATAGACAATAGAGCAAGAACCTCTCAAAATTCAACAGAAACAACATAGGGAGCTTCAACATAGTCTCTTAACTCGCATTACATTGCATAATCCAAGTTTTCAACCAAGGATACTACCAGAAACCAAAATTCATTAAATGTGGTGAATTTTGGTAGCACTGCGACAAGAACTTTGGGTGTCGAGTTTTGCATAGGGTTGAAGAGCATGCGCAGGAGTTTTGATCCCATGTCAGAAGGTAGATCTTACCATAGTTAAATGATGTTGGAGGGTAAAGTTGTATCACGAGATTCATGCATTTAGGGAGGCATCAAAGTAACATAATATCTACGCTCTAACCTTATTTTCAATCTTCTAATATGTGAACCATCGACCAAAATGTGAACTAATTTTGGTGACTTCTACTACGACTTTGATAGTTTCGCCACAGATATAGAGTTGTATGGTATATCATAGCTAAGCCACGAGGGATTTATGTTGGAATTAGGGAATACTATTATTGTGAAGGGAATTGGGAGTATTTAATATTTCTTTTCTTTAATGTACATTATGAATATTGTTCTCAAAGAAGAGTGGATTAACTAATGTTGTCTCGAAACATAAGATTGTTTAGGATTATTATATAACTTGTTCAAAGTCATTGTTACTGGAAAATTATTTTTTCTTAGCAAAATAATAAACATATTTTTCTCCCCTTCATGATGTGTTGAGACCTCAAGTCGATATTTATTTTCCTCATTATTATGTGATTTGTTGATTGTTGAAGGGTGGAGTTGCAAATTTTTTTTTGAAGTTTTAAATGGCTAAAATTGATAATTTATTAGAGTTATTGAGAACTCTAATCGTGTCTACTGCTGAAAGCACAACTAAAATCAACAAGGACAAACTTTCTAATATTTTTGCCTATTTACAAAATGCACAAGACAATATTGATTTTCTACAACCCGAATCTTAGTTCCAGCGAGATGAATTACAACATAAAAGACATCATTTTGAACTAGTTTTTGCTCAAAACAATCCTCTTGTTGAGTTTGAGGCAGACTCCTATCAACTTCCAGAAACTAATCAAATTAGTGAAGTTGAGGTTGATTCTGATCCAGTGCCCAATGGAGGAGTAGATTTGCTAAAGATGCATATGTTCAGTTTGCACTTCCCAAGCCGATTATTTGACCTTGGGAAGAAATTTTCAGTAAAAAGCACATAATCAGAGTTGGATATAACAAGGATATGTTTTCTTAAATCCCATACTATTTTAAGCCCATGTAGTTTCAAACTAATGGGTTTCTTCAAGGAGATTCATATTCACATGTTATAGATCTTGCTCCTCCACATTCAGAACCACAACATATTGTCAGATGCCAACATTGTGATAGAGCTGGCCATATGAAAGATCATTATTTTGATCTTCACCCATGTGAGAATTGTCATAAAAATACTCAACATTCAAACAAATGTTTCATAAACAAGCCTCCTACGAGAATGAAGATTCACTTTGGATCGATCACCTCTTGGCAATGGGCTTCAACAACCAATAATATATTTCAATCATACCACAAAATTTGTTCTCAAGTATTGAAACACCTTATAGTTGATATTTCTTCATCTTCTCACCTTGTATATTATTGGGGGGGGGAATTAATGATCATCTACAAGATTCAAAGGTATATCAAGCAAGCTCGAGCCTGCTTCCTGAGCTTAGAGGCAAAGTCAGATATACCCAAATTCAGAGTTGTATCTAGAGACAAAGTAATGCCCGATGAGCATGCCTTTGATTGGTGGCCTTCTTTAAACCACCACAGGTTGAGACCTCAATGGTCTCCCTTTTTAGAACATTTCCTCTAGCAGAATATTTCAAATCCTAGCTAGATTTGGAATTGTTCTAGGAACTACATCAAGCGTTCCAGGTCTCCCTTTTTAGAATGTTAGAGAAAACTTCATGTAGCAGAAGGATTCAACTTCTATCCAGATTTGGAACTGTTCCGGGAATTGCACTAAGTGTCCAGTGTTGGTAGTCATCCTTAAACCACCACCTGTTAAGATCTTGAGTTCAGCAGAAGGCTTCAACTTCTATCCAGATTTGGAACTGTTCCAGGAACTACACTAAGTGTCCAGTGTTGGTAGTCATCCTTAAACCACCACTTGTTAAGATCTTGAGTTCTCCCACCTTATACCATCATTCTAGAGAACACACTCAATCAGTTATTTCCGTGCATTTTTGTATTTAAGCTCTCTTCTTGGACTCATATATACCCCTTTGGATTAAGGGGGGGATGTTGGACACACACCTAATTCACTAAGGGTTATGGTGTGGAATAATAACAGCCATTGGAGTCCAAGAAACCACTTGGAATATGAAAACTAAGGGTCATAAGACATTGTATAAATATGTATATTATTGTGAATAAAATGAATCTCACATTTATCTTAATATATGTCTATCATTTGTAAGTTTTTAACACTTTCAAAGTTGAAATGCCCATATCTAAAATGCCACAAGCTTATAGGTGAAATACATGCACTTGTTGCTCTTGCAAAATTAGACTTCTGTGGAATGATTCTTCCTTTCATCCTTAGAACTTTTCCATCTTCATATTCGGTCATGATTGTCTTCATATTTTGTTTGATAGATTTTTTTTTACTAAGCCATCCTCCATAACAACCTAATGTCATTCTTGTCGAATCACGACTAACTATAACAAATTCTTCTTGAATGTTGGTACGTACCAAACATTTGAATCAGTTTTTCTCCAATTCTAGGAAGAGAAACTTTTACTACACCTTTTCCACAAGGAGTGTGTCTTGTATCATCTACTAGAAAGATTGAATTGAGTTGACATTGTTGGAAAGTCCAAAAGAAGTCATGTTGAAAAGTCATAGGTTGTGTTGCCCCTGTATTTAAAATCCATGCATCTTCATAATCAATTTTGATATATGTGGAGACTTGTAAGGCTGTTGGCTCAAAACTCTGAAGTGTAGTGAAGACATATCCTGAGCCATCATCTTGTTAATCATTACCAAACTGTGCCAAATATTGTTGAAACTTTGGGATTTTTTCAATAGATGTTCGACAATTTTCAGAATAGTGACCAACTTTGTTGCATCATTTACACACTACTTGATTGGAATATTTGCATCTGCCTCTATTTTGTCCTCTACCTTGAAGTTTTCCCCTGCCTTGACTTTGTCCTCTACCTTGATTGTTGCCTCTTTTAAAACTGTTTCCTCTGCTGAAATTTTTGCCTCTACCTTGACTTCGATCATGACCTTGTCCTTTGTATGCTCCTTGATTTTGATTGTTGCACCATATGTTATTCATTTGGCACCCTCTTCCTCTGGAACTTTTAGTTGAAGATTTACTAGTGCTAACTTTTGTATTAAAAACATCGACTCCAACATGTTTCTTCTTTCCAGAAGTTTTGTCATGTTAAGCTAGCATTTCTAAATAAGCAGTGGCTAAGAAATGCTTATGGTGTGCCTTGATACTACTGGTAAGATCACCCTTCTGTACAAGTGGAAGTTTGGAAAATTGTGACAACAATTCCCATAATTGGTCTCAATGTTGAGATAGAGGAGTACAAGAATGGCTTGGTTTGGCAAGCCCACAAGCAAAAAAAAGGATCTCCAAGGGGGGAATTAAAAAATATTAAATTTTTTATGATGGAAATTTTAATTTCTAGACTTAAAATCTGAAATCATCAACTAAAAAAACAACAATATTCAAATTTATTTTCTTTTAATAAAGCTTGAATAATTTTCATACCAATTATCAGCCGATCAATTTGTTGGAGATTTCCAAGAGTCTACAGCGCTGGAATCTCCCCTTCACACCATCTACATCATTGTACATCATTGTGCTTTGGTACCGCAATAATAGCATAAGTGTCCTTAGACATACACATTTTATTAACAAGGAAAAGAAAAATTACATAAACTCTACAAGAATTTACACACAATCACTCAACTTTCTTGCAAGAAGAGAAAAACAAGCTTTAAATAAGCTTGTGCCTTAAACTAATTTAGTTATGGATCACTTGTTTCATTTATAAGTGTCTATTTACATTTAATGTATTTCTAACAAATTTGCTAATTTAATTCCTGAAGAATAAAGCTTCTAGATGTCATATCTATTATAGCAAATAAATATTTTAAGAAAATTCTAGGACTCTAAATAATAATTCTAAGAAAACTCTAAATAATTAAATACTAATGTATGTACTTTGGATCATATATCTAATAGAAGAAAAGAAAACTTATAAAATTAAAAGTATCAAAATTAACTTCTCTTATGATCAACTAGAAAAGAATAAGAAGGATATTATGCTACTCAGATTCTTTTGCTAAAAAATGATTTAATTGAAGTTCATTATATAAGATAGGAAAAATAAGCTTTTGATTTGGCTACTAAGCAAAGAATACTTACCATAAGCATGTGCAATCCATTTAGTTTAACTTTCTTTTATCTGGTATTACTTCGCTGCCAACAAGCATGTTCAGTGTCCTAACGAAGTTACATTGATATAATGTATGCATTGACCTGCTACTAGTGAGTATGTTCAGTACCCTGATGGGTTTCTATACATTTCCCAAGATTTCCTATATTAAATAATTATAAATCACCTTTTGATATCATAACTTTAGAAATTTCTTATTTTTGCAATGGTGAATAGGAAGTGGGGTGAAATGAAAGTCATTTTGATATATTGCATCTCATAGGGTAGACTAAACTTTTCACCTTAAGGTTTGCTATTCCTTTTGTTGTAACTTCGAGAGACAGTGCCTGGCTGTGGGGGAACCAGTGCTTGAGACAACTTAAAATTGATAGAAATTATTACAATCAGTGGCCAGAAGGATAGGCCATGAGGGTTTGCAACCAAAAATTCCAATTCTAAAAACCCTAGCTTTCCAAAACAGAATGGCCAGAGAAACTCCGAGAGTTGCAGGGGCCCTGGACTAAAGGATTGATTTGACGAAAATAAAGATGACAAAATTTATACACACACAATTAAGAATATGAGCATAACTATTGTAGAAAGAATGTTGAGAGACAAATAAAATGTGAATGAATTTACAACATGGTGGAGCGCCCTTTAAGGCTTCTTTAAATAAGTTTTGCAGGTACTCTTTGCTGAGAAGACAACATTAGTAAATCTGCTGAATAAAAGAAGCCAAAAACTTCATTACACTCTTGGAAAGATATTACATGAAATAATGAAAACACAAAGACCAAAACATCACTGCACCTACCCAAAGCTGGAATCAAACTGCAATATATTATTCAAACTTCAGAGAGATTTTTTCATTACAATACCCAATCATGAGGACCAGACTCCAAACCCCCAAAATATATAATTTCTGATATTTTATTCTGCTCCCTCTATCTAACTGTTTAATCCGTTATTCAACTACACCGTTACAAACATTGTTTTGTCCTTTTCAAAACCTTAAACATTATATATATAATTTTTAATTTCCTTCTTATATAAAATAAAAACTTCGATCATTTTTGAACTGTCTAAACTCCATGTCCCATATGAAAATATTTAAAAAATCATCAATATAGATGAGTGTTATGCAGGGCCCACTTACAATAATGCACGACTTATTAAAATACCATGGAATGTTTACGGGGACTCGCCATAGTGGTTTCTGGGAATGGGAAGGGTGTTGTCGGAAAGAATTATAGTTGTCGATCATTAGATGGATGGTTTTGTGAAATCCGTCTCCGGGACTACTCCCCATCTTATCTTTCATGCATTTTGTCCTCTCGGAAAACCACTAGATCAAGGCATGAACGTTATCTCCAGCCATGGATTTCGAAGAATATCAACGTGAAGATGCACAAAGAGCTTGGTATGCCAAGAATGGAAAGCTTTAAACTGCAATAGTCCAATGTCTTATAGAAGCAGAATTTTAGGCATCGTACATTTTCCATTGAACAGAACTTAGAGTACACAAATCAACTGTTAACATATGCTGGAAACCATCTATCTTGGAATCAAGATTCCCTTCGTCATCAAAGATTCCAAACACAACATTTTCTTAGAATAGAACCAGTATAAGAATGCTCTGGAATCTGCATCCCAGATACAACTTCGAGCTCCCTTGATAGATGGTCAAATTCTTTGTTAAACAAGATTTTTGTATATGAGGAAACACGAATGCAACCTTTTGAGCCATAATTTTCAGTAACTTTTAGAATCCGTCCAAAATTTATCCAACCTTGATCATTTACCTCCCGATACTCTCGATATGAGTCTTGGAGATCTAATCCTGTCAATTCCACCTTTATTTTTCGTCCTTTTCAACACCTGCAGCCTAAGTTTATGAATAACATTACCAGAATGCAAGCAGTTATCCAGTTGGCCTCCCCAAAAATGTCAAGACTTGCAGAAACATTTTTCTTGTAAGAGACATCCAGATGCTTCCACACATTTCTCTTCTCCCGTCGACATCAAATTTAAGGACCTGATCTGTATGAAAACCATCAATAAATGCATGAGTCTTTAGTCGTTTCGTCTCAACCTGTCTCTGCCATGCATCCTCATCCGGAGCCTGACAGTTTCCAAACGAAATCAAATCCATGGGAATAGATATGGAAATCCCAATTTCGAAGCTTGCATTTCCGTTTGGGAATAAAAATGGAGTTGTCTATAATGCGACTTTTTGAGATTTTGGTGACGGAATCCGCGGAAGAAATTGAGGGTAAATCTTGATTTGTCGCAGTTAAAATGGTTTTTTAACTGCATATTTGGATTCAGCACCCTGAAAAACCCTGGGACGCTTTGATTGTGCAGAAACTAGCTATCAAAATTGTGATTCGAATAAATTGTTGCCAGATTTTAATCGGAAAAACCCACCAGAAAGACTTTCAAAAAGTCGCATTATAGACAACTGCTTTCACGACATTCCATTGGCTTGCAAATCATACGAGCTTCACCTAGATCACCATCGAGTCCCTCACACAAGATATACTCCAAAGTTGCATATAAATCCTTCTGTGGATCAGCAGCTCCTTTAAGGATCTTTATCTTTTGAGAAGCCTTCCAAAGATAGCCTTTCCTCTTTATATTTCTATACATATTGGAGGGTCACTGATATTAGGTTTGCATCCTAAGTTTTTCAATACAAGAGTAAAAAGATGGTTTAGAGCCAGATTTGTTTTCGATGTTATTGGGGGCAAAACCAACATCAATTCAACAAAACATTTGACTCTTTTGAAACAACGTTGTGGAATCTGATTCGAACTGGAGTAAAAACAATTTGACATTTGTTGCTAATAAACATAATACAATTGATAACACTTTTTCAAAACCAATCTCCCACATTGGTTGGTGAGCGAATTCATCATTTTTTATATATCTCCATGTCTAAACAAGTCATTTTTCCCACTTGGTCGTGGGGTCCTCATGTTGGTGGCTTGTAACTCCAATCGATGGCCATATGAAAAGCATAGACTAGGGCCTCGAGCCTTGATTGGATGCCTTTTTGGTTTATATTTAATTAAAATAAAGGACATCTTTATATAGGAACTATGAGCGCAAATTATGATTTATAAAAACCCATTTTGCCCAAATTCATTTTTATTAGAAGAAAAATATAGAAATATGATCCTTTTTATTTTATATTCAATTAAAGTAAAGAACCTCTTCATATAGGAATTATGAGGGCTAATTATGATTTAAACCCATTTTGGCCAAAAAAATCATTTTTATTAAAAGAAAAATTAAAGTAAAGAACTTCTTCATATAGGAACTATAAGCGCCAATTATGATTTATAAAAACTCATTTGGGCAAAAAAATCATTTTGATTAAAAGAAAATTATAGAAATATGATAATAGTTATTAAATGGCTCCCATAAAAATATATTTTCTAGAAAACTTAGAATGTTTTGCAAATTTAATTTTGTGTTGAAGTTTTTTTTTTTAACCTTTGACTTTTTAGCTGGGTCAAATTGTGCTACAATACCTTTTACAATATCTTTAATTATAAGGGGAGAGCTAAACTTTGAAGAGACTTTGCTTTTGAAGTACTTTCTAAGATAACTTTCTTTCATAGATTAATTGATCATAAAGGATAAGGTTATATTGACATACAATAATGGTTTTCTTGCAATTGGTTAATGATAATCCTCTTAAAGATATAAGAGAAAAGCAATATACCACATGTCACCTATTATTGTTGACGAATAAAACTCTTTAACCTATTATAGGATATATGAAGCTCTTTACAAGGTTATTTACATATTTACAAAAAAATACCAAATTTCTTAAGAGAACTATTTTTTTAGGAATTGGTCATTCACGAGTAGAGTTTCCTCCACTCCTTCAAAAGTTTGCAACATAAAAGTGGATGGGTCAATCTTTTGGGAGATCTGAAAGGTACCTGGCCAAAGCTTTTGAAATTTGGTATGCTTTCCTTTATCTTCATGGTTTTATCCTATTTTAGAACCAAAACACTGACATCAAAGTGTTGATCACGAACTAAATATTATCAAATCATTGTTTAATGATTTTTTGATGACTCTCAGAAGTTTGTTTGGCTTTAACTCTTGTTTTCGCCAGTTTAAAAATTTGAGCTAAGCAATGTTGTAAGCTAGTACAGGGTTTCTCTTGGATGGATTGCACTATGGTTAAATAAAGTAAATTGACATTTGGAGGTAAAAAAAACTCCTTCCCATGTACTAATAAGGAGAGGTACTTATCGTTGCTTTATAAGTTATTTATCATCCAATAAAGTGTACATGAGATTTTTATGCCAAATTCTCTTATTATTGTCAATGGTTTTGTTGATTATGTTAATACATTGCCCTTAGGATACAAATTAGAGGAATAATTGAATTTAATACCAATTTGAAGAGAAAATTCAGTAAGTGAAACGACAAAAAAGTAAGTTTCATTATCAAAAAGTAACATGCTTGGGAGACTGATCCAAGATCTTTTACTTACAGATGCATCAGAATTACATATAACAGAGTTAATTAACCATGGAACTTAAAAGCACATAAACAACGCGGAAAATAATCAGAAGAACACAAAAAACCCTGACACAATGATTTGATTACGGAGTTTGTCCAATTTGGACTACGTCTTCGGGCCCTGATCAATAGTGGGGAGGCCTTCTTTGTATTAATGGCATAAAAGAGATAAAAGTACGACAATAAGAAATTACAACCCTTATACCTCCAAGCTGATAGATGGGCAGAGAATGGAGAGCCCATCTTTGAAAAAGAGAGAACCACTGAACTCCTGGCAAAAAATAGTGCAAAAACGCCTATCAAAACTCCCAATTTTGATAATTGGGCCTTCTACAACCTTCTCGGAACCTCCTTGTTACTCAAGGTGAGGTTTCGGCCTGCTGCCAGGGGTTAGGTTCTGTTGTATACAATAGAATCTGAGTTTCAACCAGTCCTCCCTGCCTTTCTCTGACACAACAGTCATAGATATAAGATCATGGCAACATCCCTCAAAATCGGGTCAGTTCCAACATAATACCCAAGGTTAGTAGGCAGAAGGATTTACGACAACAACCCTTCCACAATAGAAAAGCCAATGTCTAATAAAACAACTCATTACAACAGTGCATGGGTATTAGCGACAGGTTTATCAGTGGTTCCAGCTTATCGGCGAACAATCCAAGCCCAGACACAAGCATCCAGTGATATCTATGGATTCGATAGGAGTATTCATTGTATGCCATAATGTCTCGCATCTGTCTCTCCCATCGCACTATCACAATCAACGTGAAACCCTTGGCGCACTGATCTAACACATTGCAACATCTGCGAACCTGCGGGTGTATTAAGCATTATATATAGTATATTGTGTCCAGGCCCCTTATCGCAGTATCACAATTGGTACCCACCGTGAAATCGCAATTGACACTTTCCCCCCGAACCACATCACAAGCATCAGTATTTTTGTGCGATGGCAATATGTGATGTATATCGCACCGCAACTAAGTCCTTCCAAGGCTGATTCGTAACTCCTCCAGCCTGCGATATGCAATATCACAATCACAACCAAGAACACCAGGGGCCAATTCTTCCTTAAGCGCTCCTCCTTTTCGCCAATATGCGATATGCGGGTGTTGGAAATAATACTAAGAGGGGGGGTGAATCAGTATTAGAAAATCAATAACTTTTTCATTTCCATAATCATATTTATATACGCTACTTCAATTAAGGGAACCCGTGTGTACACGCAACTGTGTTTAATGCAACTAACGTATATCTAGTAAACTTATGATTCAGTTAATTTATTATATGTTGATCTTTAACCAGTGCATCAGAACTTCATTAACCATATAAACAGTAACCAGGTGCAGTAAAAATAGAACGATTCAACACACATAAGAAACACACATGAACACCATGATATAAGGTGGAAACCCAATGCGGGACAAAAACCACCTACTGCCGTCTTCCTTTAATATAAAAAAACCTGTTTACAATCTTGTATTGGCGTAGAATCATACCAGTACGCAAGCACCCACCTGTAGAAGGCTACAACCTTCTCTCGTTCTCCAAATACCACTGAAAGGGAGCTACAACCCCCTAGCTCTTGTACTAGTCAATATATTTACTAGTACGTAGGCACCGACCTACTGAAGGCTACAACCTTCACTCCTTTTCTAGCTGTTACTTGGAGGGAGCTCCAACCCCTTGGCTCTTGTACTAGCCGATATGTTTACTAGTACATAGGCGCTGGCCTACAGAAAGCTACAACCTTCTCTCTTCCTCCAGGGACCACGTTTCATAAATTTTCAAACTAGATACTCCTGGATCACAACAAGATAATCTGAAGGTCACGTTTCATCCAATTTTCATACTGGACCCATAAACAACATTGAAGCACAAAATCAATCACCAATGCAATATAACCATCAACCACATCTACATCATCAATCTCTGAATCACCCACAACTGAATCAACCAATTAGAATACTGTCATCATAACACAGTCACCAGAACAAGGAGCAGAACCCAAAACTTTGCAACAACAGCCAGATCTAATTGCAACTTCAAATATCATACTTCATACTGTATACGCGACTTTGATGAGCCGAACCAGCGTGTATACGCATTTTTACCAAGACGAACCCGCATACAGATCTACAAATATTTACTCATAACTTTGCAACTATTCCAGACATCAGTTATACCTAGATCATAACATTTATAGAATAAACATGCCTCAATAATTCAGATCTAGTCTATCCATGATCAAACCACATAATGATAATACATTCCACGCCTTATGATCCCCATCCATCATTCAACATCATTCACATAGGTGCATCCTTGGTTTAGATCAAGCAAAGCATCACAAACCCATAACCTGCATACTGGATCTCACACTTCATCAGATATTCAATCCTTGCACCACTTCCACACCTTGGCCTAATGATCTTCTCCTCCTTATATAGGTTTAGGCCTCTCTCAATACCATGGTCTAAAACCATGTAGGAACAATACCTTGGACCCAGTACTTGGGGTCAATACCTCAAACCAAATACCATGGACCAAATACCACGGACCAAAACTTAGTTTTCCAACATGTACGTGCCTTTCGTTCTGTGAAAGTGCGTGTGTACGTTATGTGCCCCTTTTGGTCTACTAACCCGCGTGTATACGCTCCTTTGTCATGGTGAACCTACGTATACCTCTCTCTGATCATTAAGTCTTTGCTATCAACCTGCTACACTATGATCTATCATCTGAGTGAGTTGCCATCAAGGACAACACCTGTATCATACTTGTATCATAATGCCAACAATCTCCCCCTTTGGACTTGATGGCAACAACAACACCAAGTCACTCTCCCCCTTTGACATCAAGGGCAAAGGGTTTTCCAAGATATTCTCTCCTTTGATATACATTATGTTGTCCATACTCCCCCTGAGTACATGCTGAAATATCTGATTGAGCTCTCCCTTTGTACATGCTGAGATGTACCAATCTGTCCATGCTCCCCCTGAGCACATGTTGAATTCTCTGATCGAACTCCCCCTTTGTACATGCCAAGATGTACCAATCCGTCCATGCTCCCCCTGAGCACATGCAGAGTCTGCAAAAATATTTTTCAAAAGAGTAACATGACTCTACAACTCAACTAAGTGAGTATGACCTTCCTATCACCAATGACTCATACATATATCAATCTTCCAACCAAGTGGGGATACACCATTGACTCATCCACCAAACGAAGTGGGGATATACCAGATGTTTATACATGACTGAAAATAGAAATTATTACATCGTCCTTCCCATGTATAGTGAGGGTAAAAATTAGGTCTTTGCATGACCTTTACACCAAATGATATTCATGACTTTTATAACAAAGACCAACAATATAAACAAGACCATGATAGTCATCAGCAACTATCATACACCATATATTATCTGCACCATAAGCATCTGTCAACAGCATCTGGACCTATAACCTGCAATACCATTCTCTTGACCAACTAACAATAAGTAGCAAGATGTATCATTTAGCCACATAAGCATGATCACCAAAGAATTCTAACTATAATGCCAACAATGCATTATTCGAAGCATATGCTCCCCGTGAACCTGTTCCATTTGTTCACTGTCAGATCTGATCATGCGTATATCAGCAAGAAGTATCAAGGCATCATCATCATCAAGTTAGGATAAAAAACACTTCTAAACAACATCTTATGAGTACCAACACATTTCCACACATCATCAACAGATTGTAACCGTTATCAAACAGAGCAAATAATTGGCTGAATCATATCAGACCCTCTTTCCTGAGTCTGTCCCACTTCTTTTCTCAAACCAACATATACGCGACTGTGTAGCTTTGAACTCGTGTATATACGCAACTTATCTTCATGAAAATTGCGTATGTGATTTAGAACACTGAGGTTCCACACCTTCGGCTCTCTCTGAGTCTGTCATGTCTGTATACTCTGCTATGCCACATCTTTCTGACTGTACTTCCTTTTTCTTCCATATCTTCGACTGTGATGATGTTTTGTCCTTTTGGTATGGTGCCCAAAATCTTCTCCTGCATTCCTTTGCTATATGTCCAATCTTGTTACATGCATAACATCTCATATGTTTCATATTCCTTCTATAGCAGTCAATGGCTTTGTGACCAAACATATTGCAAGCAAAAAAATATCCCTTAAAGTACCTGGAACATGATGATCTTTCTGTGTGATGGTCTTGAACCATTCTACTTCTGCATCTGGCTGCAACATGCCCAAAATTATGACATATAAAACATGCAACATTATTCATCGGAGGAAATAACCGTCTATCACTTCCACAGTTAGGAGTAAAGGATGTTCTTTGAAGACTTTATTTCTTTGGTTGTTGATGGGGTTGACATCTCATCTCCTTGTTGAGCATTTCAGATTTTGCATTAGAGTTCCTTGCCTCACCTTGTGAGCTAGATTCACCTTCAACAAATTCATAAAAACCAAGACCAATTTTGATAGCAGGCGACCTTTGACTACTAAGAATATCATCCAAAATCTTAGTACTGTCTTGAAATCGTAATAGTTTATCTTTTTCTTCTAATTTACTTTTCAAGATATTTACTTCAACCTGATGTTGTTCTTCCTTTTCTAGATATTGCTTCTTCAATATTTCTTCAGACTTTCTTCCTTCTTCCACTTGTTGCCTTAGTTTGAGAATCTGATTTTCTTGTTCTTCATTCTATTCCTACAACATTTGACGTACTTTGAAGGCACACTCCAGTTGCGCTTTTAAGCTGATAACTTCTTCTTTAAGGGAAATCTCCCTTTTGTTAAATAGATCTTGTTGATCTATGATTTTATCTGATGCTTCATTTGTTTGTTCATCTTCAATCTGAGGTGATTCAGAATTTGAATACATGCTTCCACCTAATGGCAGGCTGTCACTGTTCCTTTGAGCTGTCTTCTTCTTCTGATGCACTTTCTTTCCCATTGTTCTACATATCTCCTTCAAGCGATCAAGCTTCTTGGAAATAATACTGAGAGAGGGGGGGGGGATCAGTATTAGCAAATCAATAACTTTTTCATTTCCATAATCAGATTTATATACACTACTTCATTTAAGGGAACCCGCGTGTACACACAACTGTGTTTAATGCAACTAACGTATATCCAATAAACTTATGATTCAGTTAATTCATCATATGTTGATCTTTAACCAGTACATCAGAACTTCATTAACCATATAAAAAGTAACCAGGTGTAGTAAAAATAGAACAGATCATCACACTTAAGAAATAAACATGAACACCATGATATAAGGTGGAAACCCAATGTGGGACAAAAACCACCTGCTGCCGTCTTCCTTTAATATAAGAAAAACCTGTTTACAATCTTCTATTGGCGCAGACTCATACCAGTACGCAGGCACCCACCTGTAGAAGGCTACAACCTTCTCTCATTCTCCAGCTACTACTGGAAGGGAGCTACAGCCCCCTAGCTCTTGTACTAGCCGGTATATTTACTAGTATATAGGCGCCAACCTACTGAAGGCTACAACCTTCACTCGTTTTCCGGCTGCTACTGGAAGGGAGCTCCAACCCCTTGGCTCTTGTACTAGCCAATATGTTTACTAGTATGTATGTGCCAGCCTACAGAAGGCTACGATCTTCTCTCTTCCTCTAGGGACCACGTTTCATAAATTTTTAGACTAGATACTCCTGGATCACAACACCATAATCTGAAGGCCACGTTTCATCCAATTTTCATATTCGACCCGTCAACAACATTGAAGCACAAAATCAATCACCACTACAATACAACCATCAACCACATCTGCATCATCAATCTCTGAATAACCCACAACTGAATCAACCAATCAGAATACTGTCATCATAACACAGTCACCAGAACACAGAGCAGAACCTAGAACTCTGCAACAACAACCAGATCTAATTGCAACTTCAAATATCATACTTCATACTGTATATGCGACTCTGATGAGCCAAACCAGCGTGTATATGAGTTTTTACCAAGACGAACCCACGTACAGATCTGCAAATATTTATAACTTTGTAGCTGTTCCAGACATCAGTTATACCATCATAACATTTATAGAATAAACATGCATCAATAATTTATATCTAGTCTATCCATGATCAAACTACATAATGATAATGCATTCCAAGCCTTATGATCCCGATCCATCATTCATCATCATCCACATAGGTGCATCCTTGGTTCAGATCAAGCAAAGCATCACAAACCCAAAACCTGCATACTAGATCTCTCACTTCATCAGATATTCAATCGTTGCACCACTTCCACACCTTGGCCTAATGATCTTCTCCTCCTTATATAGGTTTAGGCCTCTCTCAATATTATGGTCCAAAACCATGTAGGACCAATACCTTGGACCTAACACCTGGGTCAATACCTCAGACCAAATACCATGGACCAATATCATGGATCAAAATACCATGGACCAAATACCACGGACCAAAACTTAGTTTTCCAATATGTACGCGCCTTTCCTTCTGTGAAAGTGCGTGTGTACATTATACGCTCCTTTTGGTTTGCTAACCCGTGTGTATACGCTCTTTTGTCATGGTGAACTTGTGTATACCTCTCTCTAATCATTAAATCTTTGCTATCGACCTATTGCACTATGATTTGTCATCTGAGTGAGTTGCCATCAAGGACAACACCTGTATCATACTTGTATCATAATGCCAACAACGGGGTCATGTGGCATCCTGCCACGTGGCACTCCCTTATTCACTGAAACTATGCCATGTCATCTTATCCCTGCTACCTGGACAAGTCAAACTCAAGCTTTGAATTGCTTTAAGTTTGCCATCTGGACTCGGATTTGAGTATCGTTCACACCGTTGGAATCAGGATGAAGAGCACTTCGATCCAATGCTAAGCTTATCCAAATTATGGCACTTTCAATTTTGAGCCTTTTGACATGCCACTGGTACTTTTATGAAGATCCACTTGGATCAATCCTCCCCACTAAGAGATTTTGGACCACCAAAAGACTTTTTAGTGAATTGGTAAGTGAGGAAATTTCTCCCTCACTTTTTCCCTCTCCATCCATCGAGCTTTGCTTGGATACATTCCTTTGAAGCCAACATGGATGTACTCCACATATCCCCATTGTGAAGTTCTGGTCCTCCGGTCGACTATGATATCTTCGGGCAACTTATCTAGATACTTGGGTGAAAAATCATCCATTGTAGGAATCTGTGCTACCTCCTTGGTATCCATAATCAATGGAGGTTCATAAAGATTCAGGTTTTCCACATTTACCACAGAGTAAATTTGCATATAAGCAAGCAAGTCAAGATGAAAAAATTTGTCTCCAATCTTTGCCAATATGGTGAAGGGACCATATCTAATGGGTCTCAGTTTCTTCCCTTCTCCCTTCATCTTATCTTTGCTAATATGAAGCCATACCTTGTCCCCAACTTGAAACTGATGGTCAACTCAGTGCTTATCATGTCGAGCTTTATACTGAGCTTTACTCTTCTCCAACTGCTCCTGCACTGCCTGATGAATTACCTGTATCCATTGAATGAACTTCCATGCCTTATCCCTATCATCCCGTCCATTTCCATCTTCATCTTTCCCAAAGACCATGTCCAAGGGATCTCTGGGTAGATAGCCAAAACATGGCTCAAACGGTGAGCTCATTGTAGATGAATGTGCTGCTTGATTGTATGCATGTTGCATATAAGGAAGCTGCTCATCCTGCAACTTCGCAATAGCCTCGCAACAATTGTACCACGATACGATTGACAACCTTTGTTTATCCATCGGTCTATGGATGAAATGTCGTACTTCTTTTTAGCTTGGTGTCCATCATTCTCCATAATCTGGTCCAAAACTCCCCAAGAAAGCGAGAGTCTCGATCTGACACAATAGATGTGGGTAACCCAAAATGAACCCAAAATGCTGAAAGAAAAGAAAAGCAGTATGCTCAGCAGTGACCTGCTTTTTACAAGGCATTAAAATACACTTTTTACTAAACCTATCCACAACGACATACAAATAGTCGTGACCTTTCCTAGACATAGGTAAGCCTCCTACAAAGTCCATCAACACACTTTCCCATGGTCGACTCAGAATAGGGAGTGGTGTGTAGAGCCCAAGTTTTCTATTAGAGGGATTTGAAACAGAACACAACACACAACCCTTTACAAAGTGAGTCACAATGTTTTTCATATGAGGCCAAAAACAAAACCTCTGCAAATGACATAAAGTTTTCTCAATGCCAAAATGACCAGACACCAGATGAGCCTCTCGAATTACATGAACCCTTTCATCACTGGGTATACACAGTTTTCCCTGTGGTACAATATATTTCCCTGCAAGTAATAATTGTCCACTTGCGATCCACTAGTCAATTTTGCATAGATTTCTTTAAAATCATTATCGTTAGCATACTGTTTAGCATAACTTTCTAATGACAAAGAAACATTTTATAAAACTACAGATGCAGAAATAGGAGGGCGAGAAAAAATATCTGCTACTTTGTTGCTGGCACCCTTCTTATATTTATTACCAAATGAAATTTTTGGAGGAATCCCATCCATTTGAAGTGACAGGCTTGCTGAAGGTTGATTTGTGATTGAAGATACTGCAAGGGATAATGATTTGTGTGGATGATGGTCTCCTTGACGATCAGATAGTGTTTCTACTTCTTTACACTCTGAACCAAGGCGTACAACTCCCGGTCATATGTAGGATAATTCACAACAACCCGAGAGAAAGTCTCCGAGTAGTAACAAACAAGTTTTCTTTGCTACATCAATACAACACCCATGGCATATTCGCTGGCATCTGTTTCAATTTCGAAAGGTTTATGAAGGTCTGATAAGGCTAGCACCGGGGTCGTGCTGATCTTCTCTTTCAGTGTATTGAAGAATTTCTGTTGTTTTCCTCCCCACTGAAAGGCCTGCTTCACACTATTCAAGACATGCAAGGGGGATGAGATAATGGAAAAGTTCACTATGAACCTTATCCAATACTGCATTGCGCCAAGAAAACTTCAAACTTCTGTGACATTCACTAGCTCAGGCCACTTCATTATTGCCTCCACTTTAGAGGGATCTATCCTCAATTTCCCATTACTGACAATATGGCCTAAATAAATCAGAGGAGTATTTCCAAATTCACACTTTGATAGTTTCAAATATAATTTCTCTTTCTTCATAACATCAAGCACTTTCTTCATGTGACACATATGTTCCTCCCATGTCCTACTGTACACAAGAATATCGTCTAGATACACGAGAACAAAATGATCAAGAAATGGCCAAAATAAATCATTCATTACCCTCATGAACGTGGCTAGAGCGTTACACAGTCTAAATGGCATCACCATCCATTCGAACAACCCCTCCTTGATTTTGAACGTAGTTTTCCAGACGTCCTGCTTTGCAATTCTCACATGGTGATATGCACTATGCAAATCCAACTTGGTAAAATAAACATAATTTTTTAATTGTTCTAACAATTCATCAATGTGAGGGAGAGGGTATCAATTCTTCACCTTGATCTTGTTCAACACCTTGTAATCCACACACATTATCCATGTGCTGTCTTTCTTAGGCACCAACACGATTGGTGTGCCACAAGGAGAAGAACTCGGTCTAATGAATCCCTGATTTAACAGTTCCTACACCTATTTCTTAATCTCCTCCATCTCAATATAAGCCATCCTATACATTCCAACATTTGGTAAAGGAGCATCCTATTGCAAATGGATCTCATGTTGGATTTCCCATTTAGGGGGAAATCTTGTCGGTTCCTGAAATAATTCATCATAGCCAGAAACAATTTCAAATAATTCCTTCTTACTATCAGGATCACAACCTATGAAAGCGTTAGCCGTCTTAAATTCTTTCGCCCTCACTTCCATGAGCATGCACCCTTCATTGGGATTAACCAGTCTTTTAATCTGTCCTACTCTGACAAGGCTAACACTAAATTTTGTGTGATGAGCTTTGAGTATATATTCTACCCATCCTTGGTGAGGTGGTATTTGTTTTCATGCCAAAAAAATGACCTTTCTGCCATATAAATATGGGCTTCCCTAGATGATTCCACAAATGCCCAAAGGTACTAGATCTAACTCTACCTCATCAACTAATTTAGAAGCGATTACAAATCTAACCCTACACTTCTTGGTGACCTACAATTTGGCTTTATCACTAACCCAACCAAGTGGGTATGGACTCAGATGAGGTTTAGTTTCAAGGCCTAGCCTTTTTACTAAGGACTCTGAGATTAAGTTTCTTGGGAACCTAAATCAAACAAAGTTTCCACCTTTGTATGCTTTATGGCAACTCTAATGTGGAACAACTCAATTCTCTTTCTCTCACGACTCACAGGCTCATTCAAATAACTAGAGCTTACAACCAAATCAGAACTATCATCAATAGAAAGAGTACTTTTTGTGACCACGGCTGTGACAAATGTTTCATCGCCAAAATCCGATCCAAGGTCCTACGCTATTGCCACTATCTTATGCTTCCCCTTTCCACCGAATCTCTTCGGTCCTAGTTCAGGACCTAGTTCAGGATGCAGCCTCCAGAAGTGGTCCTCGTCATGCCCATCCTTCTTGCAGTGAGTGCACGATGGTGTTGCTTTGTCGCCCTTCTTGGCAGTGACAGTCTTCTTATCCTTCCATTTTCCTTTCTTTTGGAATTTTCCATGCTGAGGTTTGAATGGCATATTCTTGGTTTGGTCATCTTGATCATTCTTGCCTCAGCTTTCAAGATGTTTAGCTTTAACGCTGGCCATATCAATTGAAGTAGGCTCCAACAGTAATAATCAGTGTCTGATATAACTATGTAGCACACCTATGTACTTAGTTACAATTTTGGGTGCATCTAATGAGATGCCCAGATTCAGTGCTTATTTCTGAAATTCCTCCGTGAAGCTTTGTACATTCTTCCCCTTACCTTGCCTTAAGTATTGATAGTCCATAAGTTCCTTTTTCTTATAAAATAGAGGGTAGAATTGGTCCTTTAATGCAGAAATAAAGCTAGACCGAGAGGACAGAAGGTTACCAGACTTCGTGTTGCCCTTCTGTAACTTGCTCTCGCACCAAACGAGAGTAGTGCCACTCAGCCGAAGAGATGCTAATTGGACTTTCACCTCATCTTCTTCGATCTGTTGGATTCAGAAATAAACCTCTATCTGTCTGATCCAGTTATTGAGTTTTTCTGCACTACATTCTCCATCGTACATGGGTAGATCGAACTTCACGTTTAACTTGAAGAACGGTTTCTTAGAGGTCTGTTTGGAGTTTCTATGAGAGTGTTGAGAATTATCTATGGAGGAAGGAGATGGAGGAGGATCTTCTCCACCACCTTCTTGATTTTTTGATTCATGATCATTGACATCCTTCTTCTCATGCCCAAGTGCCTTCTCATACTCTGTGAACAACTTTTTTACTTTTCCCACCATATTATAGAATAACTTTCGGAAATTTTGTTCCTCTTCCCAATGAGATTCTTCATTGGCCATGTTTCTTCTTCGTTGTGCACGTCCTACTTCAGGATCAAAGGATTTAAGTGTTCCTTCTCCATTTCCCAGCTTGTTCAGGGTAGCATAAAGTCATGCAATTTGCATCTACAAAGACCTGCTATGATACCAAACTTGATCAGTGTGGAAAAATATGCGGAGGGGGGGGCCTAAATCAGTATTTAAAATTTCACAATAATAATATTCATTTTCAAATTGTATACGCTATTTTACAGAAACCAAACAATGTATGATCACGCATATAATGAATGAAACCAATGTATACATAATAAACTTGTAAAACAACTAATTCATTGTCGGTTGAAACTAAATCAGAATGTGATTCATTTACTAAGTAGTAAACAGATGCAGTATGAAAAAAATAAATCAACACACATAGGTAGCACACATGAACACCAAGATTTTTCAGGTGGAAACCCAATGTGGGAAAAAATCATCGTTGTTATCGTCTCAGTCTTCAATCTTCTTATTAAAAAGTGTATACATGTTTTGTATTGGTGCAGACTTTTGCCAATACGTAGGCATCTACCTGCTGAAGGCTACAACCTTCACTTGTTTCCCAGATTCTACTGGAAGGGAGCGACAACACCTTAGCCCTTGTACTGGATGATATGTTTACTAGTACGTAGGCACCGACCTACAGAAGGCTACTACCTTCCTCTTTCTCCAGGGATCACATTTCATGAATTTTGAAACTGGATACTCGTGATACACATGAACACAATATGTAGGTCATGTTTCATCAAATTTTCATACTGGTCCCATCAGTAACATTGAAGCTCAAAATCAATCACCACTACAATACAACCATCAAATACAATTGCATCAACCAATCATTGAAACCTATCAACTCTGAAGCAAAACACAATCAATCAATCTAAACGGTCAGATCATTGTCACCAAAACACAGAGCTGAACCCAGAACACTGCATCAACAACCAGAACCAACTGCAACCTCAAAAATAATATGTCAGAATTGAGACACTACTTCAATGAGGAAAACCTGCGTGTATACGTTGCTTTCTGTAACCCAACTTGCGTATACCTCTGAAGATATTGAATCATAAAACTTCTGAACCAAAAACTGTACTACCCAAAGACATTATGAAGATTCTACCGTCATGTTACAGAGTTCTAAACAGATAGCAGCAAAGATCACCCTTCTTACTTATAACTTATAACTTATAACATATAGATATGCAAATAATGACTTATAACTTCACAACTTTTCAAGACTTAAGATATACCCAGATCATAGCATTTAAAGGATAAAACATACTTTAGCATTCATAAATAGCCTATCCATTATCAGATCATACAATATTAAGTGATTTCAGGTCTCATGATCTCGATCCAACATTGTATTCAAGGGTGCATAAGATATTTCAGATCTATATCATAACCATAGCCCTTACAACACAAAATATACTTCAGATATAAGTATTCATGAAAAACCCTTTCACTTGCACACTTATCCCTTTGATCTTCTCCTCCTTATATTCTAGAGCCTTTGTCAATACCATGCACCAAAACAACACTTATAACCTATGGTATTCTTAGACGGGATCAAGTAACTGTTATTCCGCTCAATATTGTGGGCTAATACCATGGTATGGACCCTTGGTATTCTTTAACCTTAATTTTCCATCCCATACACACTATTCCTTCTATGAAACCACGTGCATATGTATACGTGCCTTTTTTTTGTGTACCTATGTGTATAAACGACTTGGACTAGGTTAACCAACGTATACAACTTAAAACATTCTCTTTCCTCAATTTCTTAATTCTGATCTATAATCCTTTGTCCCATCATCATGTTCTTCTGTGCCATTGCTCTGTTACCTTTGAATAGACCTGTTACAATGTGAATTGCCATCATACATCACTTTATCATTTATGAACTGACCTATATGTGGGTTTCCATCAAGGACAACACATGTACCATAATGCCAACAATACCCCCCTTTGGACTTGATGGCAACCATATTGGTGTTGATCACTTCAAGCTGTAGAACCTGTTAGATATATCAAGCAACACCAAGATACTCTCCTCCTCTGACATCAAGGGAAAAGGGCAGACCAACAAATTCTCCCCTTTAATACATGATGAGATGCACTATACTGTTCATGCTCCCCCTGAGCACATGCAGAGTCTGCAGAAATATTTTTTTCAAAAGAATAACATGACTCTATAACTCAACTATGTGAGTATGACCTTCCTATCACTAATGACTCATACATACATCAATCACCCAACCATGTAGGGATACATCAAATTTTCATACATGACTGAAAATTGTAATTATTGCATCATCCTTCCCATGCATAGTGGGGGTACAAATTACATCATATGTCCAAAATGACTCATTCATAATAGACTATGAGAAAAAGAGACATATTATTACACCATAGGTATTTACATGAACTTTTCATCAAATGACATTAATAACTGAGACCACAACTGAATTCAGCAACCATGATGCCAACAATGCATAATATTTTGAAGGCTAATGCTCCCCTTGAACCTGTTCTACTTGTGCATTGTCAACAATTCATTCATTAAGGAATATTCATCAATCAAATAGACATCAATGAGAAAAGCACATCAACAAACTGTATCCATCAATATCAGACCGAACAACCATGTCAAAAATTGATTTTGAGTTCGACCCATTGCTTTTCTATCAGAAAAACATATACGCTACTTCCGGCACAGAAACTCTTTTATATACGCAACTCTACTTCATGAAATCTGTGTATAGAAAACAATCCTCTGAATTTAAACAAACTGATTTTAATAACAAGATGATGCATAAAAAGTTCCCACCTTTTGTCTAAGATATTCAGATGCTTCTTTGGGAAGATGTTTGGCAAATATATTAGCAACCTGATCCTTGGAGGGAACATACTCTAATTCAACCTTTTGTTCAGGTACTTGTTCTCGTAGAAAGTGGTACTTATTGGGTATGTTCTTGGTCTTGGAGTGCATAACATGATTTTTTGAGATACTAATCACACTTGTATTGTCACATCGGATGGAGATGGGTGGAGAACATGTAATTTGAATATCTTGTAATTTCTACATCATCCAGAGAAGTTGTGTGCAGCAAAATGCAACAACCACATATTCTACTTTTGCTGTAGATAAGGAAATCAAAATTTATTTCTTGTTGAACCAATATACTAATCGTAATCCCATATAAAATGCACCTCCACTAGTGTTTTTTTGGTCATCAACATTTCCAGCCCAATCCGCGTCTATATATGCATGAAGGGTGAGATCTACATCTTTAGGATACCATAGACCAAAGTCTTGAGTTCCTTGGAGATATTTGAATATTCTCTTTACTTCCTGAAGATTTGATTCCTTCGGATTGGCTTGGAATCTTACAACAATTCCTAGCGCATGCATGATATCTGGTCTAGTTAGACTTCCAATCATAGATTTGTACTTTGGTTGATTCACTGTAGGAGAATCATCATTAGAACTAAGACTACATCTTGTTACCATTGGAGTACATACTTGTTTGGAATCTTCGATTCTGTATTTCTTTAGAATCTTCTTGAGATATTTAGTTTATGAGAGAAAGATGCCATCTTTTGTTTGTTGCACTTGTAGACCAAGAAAATAGGTTAGTTCTCCAAGCAAAGACATTTCAAATTCTTTCTGCATAACATAAGCAAAGTTTTGACTCATAGATTCTTCATTACTGCCAAAGATGATATCATCAACATAAACAGAAATAATTAGTTATTTATCACTCTCAATTTTTGTATATAAGTTGTTGTCTACAAATCCTTTTGTGAAGCCTTGTTGTTGAATATATTTGTCAAGACGATAATACCATGCCCTCAGAGCTTGTTTCAATCCATATAAAGGCCTTTTTGAGTTTGCATACAAGCTTTACATCATTTCCTAGAATGAATCCTTCTGGTTGTTCAACATATACTTCTTCTTCCAGATCTCCATTAAGAAACGCAGAATTTACGTCCATTTGATAAACTTCAAATTTTCAAAAACTTGAAAGAGAAAGAAACATTCTTATGGCTTCAAGTCTAGCTATAGGGGCAAACATTTCTTCAAATTCTATACCTTCTTGTTGTGCATACCCTTTACAAACAAGCCTTTCTTTATTCCTAATTACCTCTCCATTTTCATTCAACTTATTCTTGAATATCCATTTTGTCCCTATAACATTTTTATCATGAGGTCTAGGAAGTAATTCCCAAGTATCATTCTTTTCAATTTGGTCAAGTTATTCATCCATGGCCTTAACCCAACATTCATCTTTGTTATCTTCATTTACATTTTTTGGTTCTATGGAGGATAATAAGGCTAGATAACTAGAATATCCTACAAGAGTTCTTCTTGTTTGTACTCCATATCCTTTATCTCCTTGAATTTGAGATTCTAGATTATTCTTTTGAACATACCTGGATGGAGCCTTTTCCCTGTCAGATGTATCTTCTTCTGATGCTTCATTGGTTTCTTCCTCTATATAATTTCGATTTGATATGGGAAAGCATTCACCGTCTTCATTGTTATCATATTCTTTTGCTACCGTCACCTGTTTCAGATTTTTGCATGCTTCATCAATTACAACATCAATGCATTCAACAATTTTTCGAAGTCTCTTATTATAACATTTGTATCCTATTCTTCTAGATGAATAAGCAAGAAATATTCCTTCGTCTTCTCTGGGTTAAAACTTACCAAGTTTTTCATCAGTCTTTTTGATGAAACATTTGCTTCCAAAAACTCTGAAGTATTTTACAGTGGGAAGCTTACCATACCAAAGTTCATATGAAGTTTTATCACTATTTACATGTACATGAGCTTTGCTGAGAATATTTACTGCAGTATGTGCAGCTTCACCCTAGAAGGTGCCAGAAGTTCCAGACTCATCAAGCATAGCTCGAGCCATTTATTGAATTGTTCTATTCATTCTTTCTACCACGCCATTTTGTTGATGAGTCTTGGCAACAAAGAATTGTCTCTTTATTCCATGTTGTTCACAAAATTCAAAGAATTCATCTGATATGAATTATTCTCCTCGATCAGATCTGATACATTGATTTTTAGATCTAATTCATTTTCAACTAAAGCTTTGAAGACCTTAAACTTTTCAAATGCTTCATCTTTATGTTTTAGTAACCCAATCCAACACATTCTAGAAAAATTATCAATGGATAAAATGTAGTATTCTTCTTCGCGAGGTGACCTTTTCCTTGTTGGTCCACACAAATCAGTATGAATGAGTTCAAGAGGCTTACTTGCTGATCCTTATTTGGCATTGAATTGAACTCTGGTTTGCTTACCGAACTGACATGGTTTGCAGATTGTACTTTCTAGGATAATGATATCTGGAAGATGACGAACAACCTTGAGCTTGCATGATTTTCTTATTTGGGAAAAGTTTAGATGCCCCAATATTCTGTGCCATAACCAATTCTCTTTTATTTCTCTTAAATAACTTTGTTCTTGACCTCCTTGTAGTATATATAGATTTATTGGATTTCTTATACCTTTGATTATGGTCTTTCTTGTGTTAGGCTCACGAACCACACATTCTTTTGATCGAAACACAACTTCATTTCCCTAATCACACATTTGACTAACACTCAATAAGTTATGCCTTAATCCATCAACATACATAACATTTCCAGCTTTAACATTTTCTTTTAGATAGACAAAACCTTTACCCTTAATGACAGCGGGTGTGTCATTTCCAAAAGAGACATTCTTTTCCTTTTCTAAAGCATTGTATGAAAGGAAATTATCTTTATCACTTGTCATGTGTTTAGAGCATCTATTATCAATGTACCACTGATTTTCTTGTCTTTCTGCAAATAGAGCTATGCCACATCTTTCTGACTGAAATTCCTTGTTTTTTCATACCCTGGAGTTTGATGATGTTTGCTCCTTTTGATATGTTGGTAGAAATTCACTTATGCATTCATATTCTTCATGACCAAAGTTATTGCAAAATGAACATTCAATTTCATCTTCAAGAGGTGAAAAGTTATTATAAGATCTCTTCTTGATTCCTATCACACTCCCTTGTTTTCTTGCTTCTCTAGTCATGATATTTTTGTAAGCAAGACATTGAACAACCTTATGACCAAAGTTATGACATGAAAAGCATTGTCCATTAAAGAAGAAATTTCTGTGATCATAAAATCTTTTGGTATTGTTCACCTTTTGGTTAGTTCTTCTATTGATGTTCACCCTTGGAGTAGAATGAGCATGATTTACCTAGGGAGTACCTTTAGGATTTTGCTGAGGATTGATGCATTCTTGACTGGTTTTTGCTGCATTAAGATAGCTTCTAGTGATGGCTGAAGACTTTTTTGGTTGGGATGTTTCTCTAGTGTATCCAAGACCAGTATTTATAAGAGGAGAATGATGAACCTTGATGATTTCATCTAAGGTTTCTGATCCTTTAGCAAATCTAAGATTCATATATTTTGTCTTCTCAAGTTCCTTTCTTAGACTCACTACTTCACACTATAATTTTTCATTGTGCTTAATTCCCTTTCAGTGAGTTGATGTGTCAAAGTGTCTATGACTATATTCTTTTCTTCCAAGCATATTTTGAGTTGAGTGATTTCTTCAAGAAAATCTTCTTCTTCTAAGGAATCCATAAACTTATCATTTTCATAAGCATGAGTAGTTTAATATCTTGATCAAATTCACCTTCATCACTATTAGACAGGCCATCACTATCTTGATGAGTATAATAACTTTTTCTATTAACAAACTGTTTCCTATTACCTTTTGCAGAATCCTTTCCTTTGTCATGGTTATCTTTATGAGGACATTTAGCAGCATAATGACCAACTCTACCACAAGCAAAACATTTGAATGGAAGCTTACCTTTGAATCTTCCGGTACCCAGTTGAAGTTTCTTCACAAAGTTTACCTCGTCTTCTTCTGATATGTATCCTGATTCCTTGAGATCTTCCTTTTCTTTTTCCTTTACAGAGGATTTTGAAAGCGACTTCTCTAATTTCTGATGGACCTCCTTTCCTCATTTCAAAGGAAGTTAAAATTCCATGAAGTTGAACTATAATAACTTGTAGATCCTACTTCTCTTTAATGGCAGATACTTTTGACTCAAATTTAGAAGATAGAGATCTTAAAATTTTCTCTACTACAGTAGCCTCCTTTATTTCTTCACCTAGATTCTTCATATGATTTACAATCTCATCTACTCCTAAAAAGTAACTAGCAATACTTTCATCACTATGCATCTTGACAGTTTTATATTGAACTCTGAGAGTTTGGAGCTTAGCACATTTTACCTGGGAGTCTCCTTCGTAGCTCTGAATTATTTTGTCCCATATTTCTTTGGCTGTGTTGAGCTGCATGACTTTGACGAATTCTAATTTTGGTAGACTTCCCAATAATGCATTGACAACTTTGGCATTGGTTTCATATGATTTCTTTTTTGCTGGATCCATGGGGACTGCTGCTGGATATTGGTATCCTCCTTCCACAATTGCCCAAACATCAACTCCAAGTGACTGAAGATAGGCTCTGGTTCTTATCTTCCAATATGCTAAGTTGTTTCAGTTGAATATTGGTGGTCTGATAGATCCCATTCCTTCGTGATTACTCATCTTGAGAGATCTTCCTTCAAGCGATCAAGCTTCTTCTGAAGCACCTGGCTCTCATACCAATTGTTGGGAAAAATACTGAGAGGGG